>JABCKW010000563.1:0-18506 GCA_014824385.1 Fusarium cyanostomum
GGTCATTGTGTGCGACAAAAACGCCCTCTCCTACCCATCGCGATCCACCCTCCATCACCGAGAGAATTACAATGACATTAGCCCCTCGCCCGATATTCAATTCTTTGACATCTGCTCATGGCTCAGGCTCATTGCCCAGGCCTACGTAGGTAGGTAGAACTTCTCCCAACACTAGAACCATACAGGCCCATCTCCATCTGTCCACCTCCAATCTTTCACTTATCTGATGCCTCGGATCCAACGTTTCCCTGCATACAACTAATCATCAGTCCAGACGCGGTGGCTGCAATACTCGCCGGAAAATCGGGTGGCAGCAACCCTCCTCCTCCAAGCTTGGCCGGCAATGTTGGACAATCTTTTGATTTGATTGTATCCATGGCTTATTGGTCATAACACACTCGGGAAGCGGACGAACAAAGTCGCAGGGTGCATTGCTGCAGGCTATTCCTCGTTCGGCCCAGGCTTATTGCAACAGGAAGCCTGAATCATCGACCTGGCACATTTATTACCCAGGCTCAGGAATTCAAGTCAGATCAGTGCAAGCCCAGGGCACGGTCTTTGACCTCTCCCACTCCAAGGTACTAGAGCAGGGAGGCACTCCCACAAAGCATCGAAGCTGCTGAAGTTTGACCACCTTGTCACAGCCGAGGAAGAGGTTGATGCCTGCATGTCGAACGGCTTAGATCCCTTTCTAGCTGTCCCGTGCATACATACATGGTGCCATCCATCGCGTCAGGACAGCCGTCGCTTGTACCACTACGGGGCCAACAATCGCGCGGCATCCCATTCAGCAACTCTTCCTTTACTGGGGTTTCACAAGACTGACAAATGCGGTGGACGCGCCGCGCTTGTTTTCTTCGTGTTCATTGCGCCTCGAGCTCGCAAGGACGTGCCAGATTGTGAAAACTGCCATCGCCTCATCAACTGCCGTTGCATCCGCTTAATAGATGTCATTTCAGCGCTCCCCGTCAAGCGCTCTCTGGGGTCCATTGTTTGCCCCACTGCGGCTCCCTGATCATCCCAAAGTGCTGGGTCACCCTAACGCCGGGCCGGGGCTCGCTTGCAACCACCACAGGGCAATCTAGCCTTGTTGCTCACGGCTGATTGTTAGGGCTTCAACCAACTGCATCAATCTTGCAATTGTTGCACAGCAAAGTGTAAGATACACCCTTCAGGGATTAGAAATGTTATTTATACACTAACTATACCTATACTTCCTTACTCATAGTAATTTATAGATAAGGTAAGTATCATCAAAAATTTGCCACTAATCATCAAGTTCCTTGTTAACAGATTATCAAATCATAAGGCAAGAAAAAGATACGTATTAGGCCCTTAAGCCTAAGGTACCTATTAAATAAGAGAATGGCGACTTCCATTGTGGAGAGGAGAAATCCAATTTATAACATTAAATCCCTGAAGGGTGTATCGAGGCAAATCCAACAAACACTAGCGAGCCTTGGTCACATTGCATTACCGCCATGATATGTCCCGTCCCTCGACAGTTGACACCGTTCAGAGTTACTCACTGCAGGGCGCTTGATCGGCATCAACATCAAGAATATGAACATTCTATCGCTCCCTTTTTCCAGCCCGCTTATTTCCCAACTGAAGATCAAGCCACCCCCATCTTCTTCTTGGTATGCTCCAATACTACCCGAATGCCCTCGTCCAAATTCTCCATTGCCAGATATCCATCAATCCATGCCACCGTCTTCCTCTGCAACTCTGCCCTGTCCGTCGTCACACCCAGGTACTGATTCAAACGCGCGAGAACTTCCCTCAAGTTCTTGGGGAACTCGGCAGTTTGAGCGCTTACACCCATGATGGGCTGGCGAATGTGAGCGTTGCAGGTGGATGGATGGTTGGGATAGTCCTGGTCCAGGACATCTAGGACGTGCTGAGATATCTTGGGCTGTACAGAGAGCTGAGTGAATGAGGCGAATAGCTCAAAGAATGTCTCAGCGACATCGGCATTGAAGAAGGCCTGTTTCTTTGCTATGTCGAAAATGGCCGTCGGGATCGCACCGTCCATAGCGGGGTTCGACTTCAGTTGTTGCGCCGATTGCCTGTCGATGACCTTGGCCTGTGCATTGGACGGTTCGGGAAGCAAGGCACCGTCATCATCCTCGTCTTCCTCACTGTCAAAAAGCCGCAGTTCGTCCCCATCCTCCACCCTGTCCGGCCGAAGCACGTCGTTGCCGGGCTTGGCTGTTGCCTTCCGCTTGTCCACCTTTTCGAGCCATTCCATTTCGCTTCGTGCATATTCCACCCATAACTTCTCATTTGTTGTGCAGAAACGGCAGCCTCTCATGAAAAATCCTCGTGCAGCAGCCATGTCACCATTTTTGGCGGATCGCCGACCTGCCATTGCCCATAGTTCAGGATCGGTAGGCATCATGCGTAACGCACTGGTCATGGTTTTGCGCCAGCGTTTCGATGCCTTGACGCAAGCCGTGTATAAAAGATATTCTCTCCAAAGTGCGCTGCTTCCTGGATGTCGGTTGACGCCTCGTTCATAAATGGCAAGTGTGCGGCCTTGGCCGGCATGGGCAGAGTTGAGATGGCGGATCTTCAGACGCTTGCAGCGTTTGCTACGGAGGGACTCGAGTGATTGCTCCCATTGTGCGTAAGAAGCCCATTCCGAAGGCTTGTTTCCGGGAGAGAGGACTTTGTGTTCGTAGTCGTTGCGCTTCTGGACAATCGTGCGAATCTCGTCCTAGAGATGGAAGTGTTAGTTCACACCCACAATTCAGATGGTTCGTCGAATGTGACACACCTTGGAAAATATATCCTTCTCTTCCCACTCTCGAAGCTGCGGCACTGCGCGCTCGAGATAGAATCTCGCCTTGTCAGCAACACCAGCCATATCAATTCCAGGCGACGGCGACGGGTGGATATTACTTGGGTCGGTCGGTGTCTGTTTCACCGTGATGTTGGAAGTTTTTTCTCGCACAAGGCTGGCGGATCGATAACTTTTTAGCGGGGCGCCTTCAGCCTCGTAACATGGCACAGGCAAGCCCCGATGGCCCCTCAGATTTCCCCCTCTCCTCTCGGTGCCCGCGGCCGCGGGATAGAGCGCGCTAGGCCAAAGCCAATCCCGGTCCTGACTCCACCTGGCAATAATTACGTCGCGAAACTTAAACGTGAAAGCCCCGAAAGTCCGTTTGTTTTCCGAGAATCTCACCACTTTCAAAGCCGATTCTGCGTTCTGTCGTTTAATACTTAAGTTCCCGGATTTCCCGGATGGAGTTCTAGAGTGTGTCCTCAGTCGTTCTCTCTATCGAAATGACGTCGAAATACAAAGACAAGGACACAGGCGTCGTCCTCAGCTTCAACGGAAGCTTGGTGAGCTGGGCGCACACGACCGTCGCGTACGGTATGTTGCCCTGCGCGCTCCTCGCAAAGATGACAGTTGGTTTGATCGCGAGGCTGATACGTGTTGTTCTAGCTGCTTTCCTGAGCGCCTTGTTTGTTGGTGTTTACCTGCATTACCACAAGATCGTCCAGAATGAGTTCTACGGCTACCCACAAGAATGGTTTCCTTCGGTGTCCGCGACGATTGGCGATCGATACCCCGAGCGGTCCTTCTTTATGATATTTATTGCTATTACATCGGGTGCGCGAGCCTTGGATCAGGCGCTATTGGCACGTTACTGACGGACGCAGGCCCTCGATTCGCCCTCGTCGGTCTTTGGTATCTCCTCACGCGCAAGCCCGGCCACAAGCTGCCCACGTTCGTTGCTGCCATGGGCCTCGTGCGAACTTTGACTTGCGGTGGATGGACATACATTACCTCTACAGATGATCACAATTGGCACGATATCCTAATGATTTCCTACATTGTTGCTACGCTTCCGTGGACCACCGGCTGTATCGCCCTCAGCCCCGCTAACCCGCGCGCTATCAAGTACCGCAAGTACCTTGCCTCTGCTTTCTTTGGCACCCTCGTTCCATTGATTTATTTCTTCATTCAGCACAAGATCCACCGTATTGCTGGAGGTAAGACATGTGTCGGTCACGCTTACAATCGCCCCGCTAATTCTGTCGATCAGCTTACACTACCTATGCCTTCTTCGAATGGTCCTTGATTCTCTTCGATGTAGCCTTCGACGCTGTGACGGCGCTGGATTTCAATACCTTCGATATCGTGATCAGAGACGTCAAGGGCGCGAGCAAGGGGTACGTCCAATGGCTTCCCAGATAGTCTTTGGCTTTTGAAACAGCCTTTTTGCGCAATATACATGTTAGAAGGCCATCGTCTAAATATGTTGCAGTGAGAACCGATCGTCCGTCCCATCTGCCGTCCTGGAAAAGGAGTAAGTACTTCGCCAGCGCCCGAAGCAAACGGTCGTTAACATGAGCCTCTAGAAAGGAGAAGGCTACGGGTGGTGTTCTCGCCGTCCGCTTCAGCTGGCCCGAGGTTCTTGATGTTGCCGCTGAAGTCTATCATGGAGTAGGTTCAATCCAATGGCTGTCACAGGCAGATTTCTGACCTATCATAGTACATCTTCTGGACGATTCTGACCAGTCTGGGGCTTGTGGTGTGGTGTAAGTTACCTGAGTCGTTTAAATCTTACGCTGCGTTCCTGACTATAAAATAGACTTCCCGCTCTGGTATATGGGCATTTCTGGATACGAGGTTCTCGTCATGACCACTGTTTCGCCGTTCCTGCTTGCGAATCGCTCTGTGCGCTCTCTGGTGGTGAACAATCTCCGCGCTGTGCACCTCCTATCCCTTGCAGGCATCGCGGCCTACCTCGTCGAGGAGCCCAGCGTTCGTCTCTTCACCGTCGGCTTTGCTGTGTCTATGTCTTGTCTGGGCTGGGCTGGCACCCTCTATACGGAGTCTGTCCACGAAGGTCGGCTCGAGTCAAAGATTCTTGGATGGATGATTGGTCTGATCCTCTCGTCCACTGCCAAGTTTGCGTGGTGGACTAACAACCCCATCTGGCCCATTATGCATGCAGCGAACGGGGGGTGGAACAAAACCGGCCTTGTGCTTGGCATCCTCGCTGCTCTTCGTTTCACTCGAAAGGCTCCTCTCACTGTTGGCCTCAATACTGTCCCTGCCAAAGGTGGTTCGAGTTTCCCGGCTTCTCTAGGTCTTGGTGGTCTTTTCTTCGGTCTCCATTCGCTGCTTTCTGACACCAGCACCATGATTCTCTGGGGATGGGAGGGATATCCTATCCGAGGACCCCAGTCCTCCACTCACGGCTGGCTCACCGTTCTTGCAATGTCGCTGGGTCTTTTCAGTGGACTCTGGCAACCTAGACTTGCAAGTAGCTGGGGTATGTTCATCGTTGGCGCTGCCGGCGCTATGGGTCTTTACTTGTTCAGCCACTGGGCCGGTTATTATGGTGCTCTTACACTTGCCGCTTACTTGATGGCTTATTCTGTGCCCATGCTCACGCATGCGGCCAAGACGAACCCCGCGACAACCTTCGGCCTTGGGTTCCTCGTTTACAACTTCTTAGTTCTGTTCCACGTTTGGGTCGTGGCCTATGCCTTTGTTCCTGGTGGACAGCTCGTCCGTGAACAGACTGACTGGATCATGATTACTATGATGACCTGCATAGGCGCGGGTGTGTTTGGCATCAACGCCTCCAGTCCTCAACGACAACAGTCTAGGAGGTCTTTGCCGACCCTGCAGAGGAAGTACTTTGGTGTTTCTGCCATCATTATCAATGTGCTGTTCCTCATTGCAGCCTTCAGGCGCTTCCCTAGCAACGACTACAAGCCTTATCATCCCGAGGACCGCATCCTCACAGCTGGTATCTGGACGATTCACTTTTCGTTCGACAACAACATGTGGGCTTCGGAGTACCGCATGCGAGATCTAATCAAGGAGATGGAGGTTGATGTGATTGGTCTCCTCGAGTCTGACAATCAGCGCATCATCATGGGCAACCGTGATGCCACTCAGTTCCTCGCCGAGGATCTCGGCATGTATGTTGACTATGGCCCGGGCCCCAACAAGCACACCTGGGGTGCTGCTCTCCTGTCCAAGTTCCCTATTGTGAATTCCACACACCATCTCCTGCCTAGTCCAGTTGGCGAATTGGCCCCTGCTATTCATGCTACCCTGGATGTCTACGGGCAGCTCGTGGATGTATTTGTTTTTCACTCGGGACAAGAAGAGGACGAGGAGGACCGGCGTCTCCAGTCCCTCTATCTCGCCGAGCTCATGGGCTCGACTCCGCGACCAGCATTCCTGCTCAGCTACCTTGTCACAGACCCCTTGAAGGGTAACTACAATACCTACGTCAGCAAGAAGTCGGGCATGAACGACGTGGACCCGTCCGACTGGGACCGTTGGTGCGAGTACATCCTATTCAAACGCCTCAAGCGCGTAGGATACGCGCGCGTCAGTCGCAGCTCTATCACCGATACGGAGCTGCAGGTCGCCAAGTTCAGGATCCCTGAGTCAACGGAGGAGATTGCCAAGCTAGAGGCCCAACCAGAGAAGGAGCGCAACCGCCGCGTGAAAGAATCCGAGGTGCCTAAGGGATGGAGGTTCCCAGCCATGTTCCGTGGCGAGGGCGTGCGAGAGCATAGATACCATGTTTTCGATGAGCCCAGGTACTTTAACTAATCGCTTCCGTTATGGAAGCAGGGGCGTTTGTGTCTTGATCTTCTATCACGGATGATTGGTTTGGTCAAGTGGGATTAATGTGTGGATGGGGACGATGTTACATGGGCGATGTAAGGTCGCCAAGTCTACGAGCTTTATGTTACTATGTCAATATATCTTTTTAGTATTTACATATCAATTTGCATTGAATTGTGGAAATAACAACAGATGCTTCCAAATCGAATGTTGGTTTTCAGGAGCACTTGCACAAAAGCCCGTTGTGACGGACATGATGTTGTAGGGTAACACATGACAACCAATAAGTGTTCCGTCCGAGGCCTCATGTGTCATGTGGAGGGCTTGCAGTTGTTGCTGTGGCATTTTAGTTTCTGCTGTCTTCACAAGTGTTTCCCTGGGTTTGAAGACTCATGTTCTATATTTAACGCTACACAGGGACGAGGCGGTGAATGTGTATTATCGATGCTTGAGTTGCTACGGACATCACATGGCCCTGAGCATTGCCCATAATCTAGTATGTACGAACCGGGCTGTCAGCGGCTGACCACCATGGCATTACATATGGCAAAAAGCCTTATCATATCGACACGCCGCCGATGGAATCAGGCAAAGATACGGGCATCAATGCTGTGGCCGCAAAAGGAAACCCGGCATTGGTCCGTCCCCACTCCCGACAACCAACGGCCGAAGACCCGATCCAAACCCTGCCCCGATTCCCCACAGCGCGGCAAGAACCGCACACTATCGGGGATGACGCAGGTATACAAGCCGGTTCTATTAACAAATGAAGTAGGAAAAGTTCGGTTCCGCAGGACGGGAACATGGCCGCTGTGCTTGAGCCTCGGCCGAAACGACTCACTTAACCAACGCTACTGTCATAATACACCAAGCTACGTGCCAAAGAGACGGGGTGATGCCGGCTTTTCCAGTGACGGGTAAGCTGGAGGAGGGATTGGCGTTTGACTGTGCCTTAGGAGGAAGTCAAAACTGGCAGATGACCTCGGGAACAACGGAGGCCAAGGATAGCTTCACTGAATTGGGTAGGTTATGGCTTGGAGTAAGCCATCAAGGGGGTAGCATTTTCCAGTCAGACGCAAATCTCTTCCGTCACTGTGACATTAACCAGCGATAAGGCTTGGGCTAGGAATACGTTAATGTGTACAGAGTAGTCTGGTACATTCACATCAAGGCTTTGATGTTCATCACCAGACTCAGAAGCCTTCAAATACCGGCAGCACCCCCAGAAAACGAGAAACTAACTTTGAATTCTCCAATAGCTGGCCCATCATCTTCCCCGCGATCTCAAACCCCCAGGCATTGTCCAAGATCCGACCCGTTGCAATTCCGCCATTTCCAATCCGAACCTAGCCGCCTCGGCACTTCACCCCTCCAACACCGAGACTGCAGCAATCGACAAGCTTTGTGTGCCGCGACAAGCCGACTAAGAGCGTTATGCCGTCCATTGTCCGCTAACGAACGAAACATAAGAAGTGAATTAGAGACACAGGTAGAAACAGGGTGGTCACGGGGTAGTTTTGTCTCTTGTCTTTTGTCTTCTGGCTCTTTACTCTTCCGTGAAATCCGTCTCGCCCAACTCACCTCCTCGAGATTTCTGCGTCTGACTTCAGTGCCGATTTGTGTGAATGAAAGGAAGTCGAGATGGAACTTGATCTGGGACACTTGTGGATTTACTTGGGGCTGATAGTTGGAGGAGGAGTGCTCTACGTAAGTAATCCCACTTGGACACGTCTGCAACTGTAGGAGCCAGAAGACGGCGCTTGAGGGAGGCGGCTGTTGCGAGACTGGCGAGTATTGGAAACTGACAGACACTTAGACTGCCGGCCTCGTTGTATACCAAGTCTTCTTCCACCCTCTAGCCAAGTATCCCGGGCCCTTCACCGCCAAGATCACAGATGCCTACCAGCTCTACCACGCCTGGAAGGGCGACAGACATCTTGAGTTCTGGCGCATGCACCAAAAGTACGGCCCCGTTGTCCGCTTTGGCCCCAATTCACTCTGCTTCAACTCCAACAAGGCTCTCAAGGAGATCTACGGCTTCCGCGCCAACGTCCGCAAGGCCGAGTTCTACAATGCCTTTGTCCACCCTACTGCCAACACGCACAACACGCGCGACAAGGAAGTCCATGCCCGGAAGCGCAGAGTCATGTCTCAGGCTTTCTCCGAGAGCGCCATTAAGGAGATGCAGCGATATATTCTGGGCAACGTCCGTACCTTCTGCGAGCAGATTGGAGCTCTGGATGGCTCTGTTGAGGAGTCCAAAGGCTGGACCAGGCCCCGTAAAATGAGCGATTGGTGCAACTATCTTGCCATGGATATTCTTGGTGACTTGTGCTATGGCAAGGCTTTCCACATGCTCGAAAGCCCGACCAACCGGTTTGCCCTGGAACTTGTCGAGGCTGCGACGACACGGCATCTTCTTGTAAGTAATACTTCTGACCCTTGACAGAGCTTGGAAGCTGACTGGCCCAAGTGCGGAACCATGCCCATCGTCGACAAGCTCAAGTTGGACAAGATCCTATTCCCCGGACTCGCTGCTGGCCGTGCTCGCTACATGGCCTATAGTAAGGGCCAACTGACGGACCGCACCAAGCTCGGCGAGGAGACGGATCGTCGCGATTTCTTCTACTACCTCCTCAAGGCCCGTGATCCCGAGACTGGCCAGGGCTTCAGCATTCCTGAGCTCTGGGGAGAATCCAACCTGCTGTGAGTAAACGGGGAGAAGCTGAACCAAGACCCAGACTGACAGCTGGGAATAGCATCATCGCTGGAGCTGACACTACGTCCACTGCCATGGCTGCTACCCTATTCTACCTCGTCCGCTGCCCCCGCGCCCTCGAGAGAGTGACAAAGGAGATCCGAAGCAAGTTCAACGACGTCGAGGAGGTTTGCCAAGGTGCTGCTCTGGCATCTTGCACGTACCTCCGCGCCTGCGTCGACGAGGCCATGCGTCTCTCACCTTCAGTCGGCGGTATCCTCCCCCGCGAAGTCCTCTCCGGCGGCATCACCGTCGAGGGCCGTCCCATCCCTGAGGGCACCATTATCGGTGTGCCGCACTACGCCATCCACCACAATGAGTCGTACTTCCCCTCGCCGTACGAGTACGCGCCTGAGCGATGGCTCGTCGGCGCCGAAAACCCCCTGACAGGCGAGAAGACAACCGAGGACGAGGTGGCTCTGGCCTCGAGCGCATTCTGCCCGTTTAGCATCGGCCCTCGAGGCTGTATCGGCAAGGGTCTGGCCTATGTCGAGATGACAAACACTCTCGCTCGCACCATGTACCTGTATGACATGCGCAAGGCGATTGGTATCGTGGATCCTGCCGAGGGCAAACCTAGCAATGAATGGGGACGACACCGACCGACCGAGATGCAGCTGGTTGACACATTTACTAGCGCCAAGAACGGCCCCATGATTGAGTTCCGTAGGGCCGAGCATGTGTCATCGTAGGTTAAATATTGGATGCCAGTGAATGGTAGAGAGGAGTAGAGCAATTGACGGGGAGAAGTCTTTGGGTTGGATTATGGATATCTACCTCTATGCACGATATGGAGGAATGGACAGGAAAGGGGCACGGAGTCTCATCATGATGACATTTGAATGACCAAAATGACTTTAAGTACATACCAATTGGAATTGGAATTGGAATTATTCAAATCACGACCATTTGAGGTCTCGTTGTCATAATGTTACTAGATTCTCATGAATAAGGCCAAAAAACAGATCAATGACCAGTGAATCAAAGCAAACGCTACAGGCGACTTTCAATGAGCCTAAATTTAGCGCTCAGAGGCCCCACTTGAGGATCGCGTCTAGGTGGTCTGTGACCGCGCAAGAGTCCGTAAATTTAGGCCGAGCCAACCCAACGAGGCTGGAAAGGCTGAGAGCTCCGGGCTTCCTTCATTCCAACCTCACTTTATTCTCACATTTCAACAGTCCCTCCAACGGCCACATTTGCCTCGGCGCCGGAACGAATTGCTCGTTATGAGGTAGCCCGAATCTAGTCGACTCGGACTTCTTTCGCCAAAGAATTGACAAGACACTGCGCATCACCCCCATCCAAGATGACAGTGTGTAAATTCTTCCAACAGGGCAACTGCAAGTTCGGCAGTACGTTCTCTCTCATCGCACCTTGCTGAGGCCGGCATTTTACGACCCAACATTAGTACTAACTTGATACAGCAAGTTGCCGATTCGAGCATCCCAATACCAATAACCGAAACCAACCGTTGAATCGCTTCGGAGCTCTGGGAGGCGGCAGCAGCCAGAGCCAGGCCGGTACGCCTTTCGTGGCATGATTCAACGAAGACCGAAGCGTTAACGAGTTCGCAGACAAGTACAACATCACAGTCGAAGCCATCGAGCGCGATTTAACAAACGAGATACCGCAATGGATCCTCTCAGCGTATGCTCCAGGGCGCGACGCTCCCGAGCAACTCTTCGGAGGCTATCCCCGTGAACAAAGCTTTGAGGAGTTGAGACTGCATTTCATGATAGGCAAGGCCTCAGGAAATGAGCAGCAAGCGGTAAGCGCATCCGTTGCCGCTGCTCCGGTGGCAGTAGTAGCTAATCCCGGCAGTTAAACGAAGCGCAAGTGCTATACACGAATGCACAACAGCAGATGCAGAACGCGGCCCGCAACGCTAAAGACGCTGTCCAATTCATTGTCGGAGCCGAAACGAAGCACCCAAATAGGCAGGACATATGCAGGGAAGGGACGCAAGGAGCTCCTTTCGGAGAGTTTCTTGTCGGGAGGAGACCAAAGTCTACCATTGCCGACTCTTCGGGCCAGTCCAATCCGTTCGGATCTCCTAGCAACGCTTCTTCGCCCTTCGGAGGCAGCGCCCCGACTGGCCCAAGTGCTTTTGGTCAACCGTCAGCTCTCGGCGCAAAGCCCAACGCTTTTGGGACTCCGGCGTTCGGACAACCTTCACAACCGTCAGGATTTGGCCAACCATCACAGCCACCGCAAGGAGGCTCGGGCTTTGGACAGCCATCTCAGACCCCTTCCGCCTTTGGGCAGCCATCACAGCCTTCAGCCTTTGGACAACCGTCAGCTCTCGGGGCAAAGCCCAACGCATTTGGAGCTCCAGCATTCGGGCAGCCGTCACAGCCAAATGCGCAACCTAGTGCTTTTGGTCAAGCTAGCCAGCTTGGCCAGAAGCCTAGTCCTTTCGGGGCCGCGGCCAACACCAACAATGCCCCCAGTCCCTTTCCTTCTGCATCTATAGGGAACAACAACAATAATGCTCCCGCTTCAACTTCGAATCCATTCGGCGCTCCTAGTGGCGGCTTTGCGAATAATCAAAACGCAAGCCCATTTGCACCTGCAAACAACAGCCAAGCAAACACTGGGCCGAGCACGTTCGGTCAACCCTCACAACCTTCACAACCCTCACAGGGACCCTCGCCTTTTGGCCAGCAACCAAATGCGCCTGCGACCTCGAGTCCTTTCGCGTCTGCGAACCAAGGGCCAAGCCAAAATCCGAACAATCCCTTTGGCCAGCCTTCACAACCGCAACCTAATGGATTTGCATCGCATAACAACCAGCCGCAAGCCAGTAATCCATTTGGCCAGCCATCGAAGCTGCAAGCTAATTCTTTCGGTCAGCCTGGGAATGCAGCGCAGCCTCAGAAACCCACCGCACCGTCTGGCAATCCATACCCGCCCAACAGCAGCAGACAGCATCCACCAATTGAGAGCTACAGCTCCAAGGGCATGGACGGCCGACTTTCCATGTTCAAGGGAAAGCCGGTTACATACAAGGATGACAAGCCAGGCATTCGAGGATTTGACGGGACGTGGAGGCGGATATGGTTCCCAGATGGCCCGCCAGGATATTCAAAGGACACGGAACTACCTCCTGTGCAGTACGACGACAAGTCCAAGGCCCAGTGGATGGCATTTGCACAGACAGGCAACTTTGAGGGTGGCTTGATGCCGGAGCTACCACCGCCGAGAGAATGCACAGTATGGGACTTTTAGGGAGGACAGCCACTCACGACTTGCGTTATACATGGATGTTAGAAAAAGAGGCGGAAACGAGCGGCAGGCGTTGGATGTTTGAAGAGATATTAGGGGCTCTGTGCATTCACTGGAGTTGGGGATGATGCTTACCGATGATGCAGGATGTATAGGATTTAATCAGTTTCAAGATAAGAAGCTGATGGCCACAATAATACAACAAGTTGACATTCGTTGATATTGTTCAATGAAGCTGGCGACATTCGAACTTCTTGTCCCCGAGGTGGTGGATATTTAAGGCAGAGAAGCTAATCCAGAGACGGTAAAGCGCCCTCGGTATCTGCATTGTGATTGGCTGTAATACCTGGAACCAGCTCCAAAGGCCTCTGTACCTCCTTCACTTTGACCTCATCAGCTGCAGAGTGAGCATCCACTTTCAGATGATTCATCCGGCGATGCAAACGACGTCCCTAGCCGTAATTATTTAGCGACGATATTTCATGAAGGCCATGGCTAACGACTTATAAAGACAAAAAAACCCCTAAACCCCCTAAACCCTCTTACTCCTCGAAATCTTACATTTTTCCTTTTCCTCATTTGCGTCACATCTCGAGAAAAACGAGGGTTTAAAGAAACGCACAACCTGGGCAATCCTCTCCATCATCCATCATGGCCTCTCTCCCACCCCTCGCAGCCTTCCCCCAGTCGTCATGGCGACAACACCTTTCTACCAGCGAATGGGACTCTCTGCTCGAAGCCTGGACATCACTTTCTCGTGCCGTTCTCGCGCTATCTGATAAGGAGCTCAAAACAGCCCTCTCGCGCGACGACTCCATCGCCACTTTCTTAGCTACTTTCGCTGAGGAGACGGCTGAGGCAGGCTTCGCAGTCCTGGGATCACACTCAACAACACTACCGAGGGCAGTCTTTCAGCTCACTTCTCGCGTGCTCACCGCCTCTCCTCCGCCACAGCTCCTGGGCTTCCCGTTCCTAGCAGACATTGCAAGGATCTTTCCCCGGAAACTCACAGCTCCCCTCGTTGCACAGCTCTTCCAGCAACATGCCGCATTTTTCGAGTCTTCCCTCTTAGCGCTGAAGAAGCAGCTTATTCCGCAACTGGACGCTGGCATCAAGGGCGACCTGAGGCTCGTTGAGGCCCGTCTCACGCGCTTGAACCATCTGCTGCACTCCTCACCGGATGCATGCACCTTGTTCCTCGCCGGAGCCGACTTTCTCGATGGACTGGTCGTGTGTTTCCGTGTCATGAACCCGCCTCTGCGGAAGGTAATTGTGACGACGGCCTACTTGTGTTTAGTTGGCTTGATAGACGCCGAGCCGGCCAAGTGGTCCATGTTGAGCGATCAGCTATATGCGCTCAAGGAAGCGGCCGACGCTCACAAAGCCGGCCCTCTTAACGCCAACGACTCGCTTGTTCCAGAGCTTGTCACAAACACTCCTCTGCTCAAGATACTATTACGAAGAGCCGAAGATTCTGGATCTGCTACAGACAACTTGAAGAAGCGGATTACGGCATTAGAAGGGTTCAAGAAGGGCGCTATGATACGGCCGAAGCGCCTGGTGAGACGAAAAGTTGATAAAGGCAAGGACAAGGAGACACAGCACGAAGTGGACGTCGATATACATGTTCATCGAATGAGTCAGATCACTCAGGTTCAGGACCTATTCCCTGACTTGGGATCTGGCTTTGTATCAAAGTGTCTAGACGAATATGGAGAGGATGTGGAACAAGTGGTTGCGAATCTGCTGAGTGAGGCTCTACCTCCTCACCTGGCTAACGCAGATCGCAGCGAGCCCTTGTACGTTTCCTTCAGTACGCAGATTCCCGTTCGTTCTGGCATTGACACATTTAGGTCCTCACATGTCGAGCCGAGACATACGAATCTTGCGCCGCGGCCAACTCCACCTCAAGTTCCAATACGACGTAATGTCTTTGACGATGACGAACTTGATCGTCTCGCCCTGGACGTCTCCAAGATTTCCTTCGGCAAGAAGCCTGGGAAGAGCGCCGATGAAATGCTCAAGGACAAGGCAAACGCACCCAACAAGTCCGCCATTCTTTCTGCTCTGGCGGCATTTGATTCTGATGATGATGAACGTGACGATACTTATGATGCCGACGATGTGGGTGGCACAGTTGATGCAACCAACCAGGAGGCCGATGGTGCGAACGATGGCAACGAGGAGGCCTTGTTCCGGGCGTACCAGATGGACGCCAAGCTGTTTGACCGCGACGCAGCTACCAGGAGAGGCAATCAGCGAGCGAAGCTGAGGGGAGAGACCGGCATGACCGACGAAGCCATCGAGGGATGGGCACTTATGCTGGTGAGAAATCCCCAGCAAAAACGACGGTTAGAGGCAAAGTATGCTTTCAGCGGCCAACAAGCCCAACTGGAACGCACATCCTGGAGAACATCTCCGGCCGGCTCAGGGGAGGAGGGGAGTGATCCCGATGGTGGGTCGTCCAGAGGTGGAATAGGTGGCCGTGAACGAGGACGAGGACGTGGTCGCGGTAGAGGAGGCAATGTCGCCGGACCTACGGGTGAAAAGGAGACGGACTCGGCCAGGAAGAACAAGGAAGCCCATAAGGGATCTCGGGCCAATCATAACCGCCGCGATGCTAGAGCAAAGAAGATGTCGAGAGGCTTCGCTGGCTGATTTCACTCACCAGCTCTCTGCCTCTTCGGTCTCTCCAAACCTGGGCCAACGGCTAAAGCAGAAATCCTCCTCTTACGCGGTTGAGCCGGGACGGGAAATCCAGGCCCGTACAGGTCGTCCAGGTCCAGCTCAGCTGCATATGGGCTCCTTGCGTCCGCTATCATGGGCGTGCCAGGATAGCAACTCGGGCCTGCTGCTGGCGAGACGATGCCGTTGAAGGAGGACCCAGCTTCCTCGATCCCTGAGTAGCGATGGTAATCCATGGGCGTAGCTAGCTCTGAGACAGCCCCAATAGAGGTGAGGTCTTGGTCGCCGTCACCCGTGCCCATGATCATGCTCTGCATTGATATTCGAGAACTCCTACGACTTGTGAGGTACGTGTGTAAGTCGAAACAAGTTCTGCACGAAGGATACAAGGGGAAGCAGTCTGCTTCATCGCGATGCTGCGGAAGCTGGGGGCGTGTTTGCTGCCCGCACTTTTCCTGGATATCGTCAAAGATATCCGCAATGGGAGTGAAGTAGGTCACCCGCTGCCCAGGACCCCAGTAATGATTCCGACCCCAGACTTGCCCGACGAGAGCGTGTGTATTGGAGTCAACAATGGCTGCACCGCTGTCGCCGTTGACGCCGATGCCACCGCGGATCCAATCGTCTTCGCTTTCTTGAGGGCACGGCTCTTCGATGAACCACTCCCTAGTAGCCTTCTGGGTCCCATTTTCGTCCCCCGCGACGTATGCTGGACTCTCGCCTATCTGGCCGCGCTGATATCCAGACGTTCGGCCGCTGGATATGACATCGGCGCCTGGCACGATGGCAGCTGTTGAAGTGACGACAGGCTCTCTGACTGGAGGTTGCGTCTCAGAGGAGGGGAATCGACGCAAGATGTTGGCCTGCGAGGTACGGGCAGCGATAAGCGCCCAATCCGTGACGATCAGAGGCTTGTCAATATCATACTCTTCCCAGTAAGGATCGTGCGAGATTCGAGTTGTCTTAAGGTTGAGCCCAGACGTTACTTCGAGACTGCCGAGTCTGAAGCTGACTCCCTGAGCCATGGCATCATGGCCCTCGGACATGCACCGTTTGCGGTCTTGGAAAGACGGATGCTCGACTTGGACCTGAGCAAGGTGATGGTACGCCTCCATGAAGGGGTGGAAGTTGCCCAGCCAAAAGCTGCCGCCTCCGACAGTGAGGCAAGGCCCTAGAGTAGCTGTGCTATCATCAAAGGCATCGTTGCCTTTGACACCGATGCTGTCGCCCATGCATGGGTCATGAAAGAAATAGGGGTTTCTGGCGGCGCATATATCGTCCTTGAGATCTCTACCGAGCCCCCTGGCCCAGGTCGCTGTGCGTTTGATCTCGCCTTTAGTAAAGACGAAGGTAACGAGCTTTTCGAAGTTGTGGGGAATGAGGTCCTGGACGTGGCTGGCGATGATGACCTTGCGAGCGCGAGAGATGGCCTTGGGAGTCATGATGCAGATACGCTTCATCTGAGGTGTCTTGCCTCGGGTGACGCTGACGACATGACGGGGCCCAACCCATGTGGGCAGATACTCAGCGAGGAAAGGGAGGATGGCATGTTCGAATACGAGTGGGAAATTTGTCGTTTCGATGAGCCGAGATGCTTTTCCTCGGACGAGATCGGTTGGACTGTCTGCACTGCGTGGTGTGCCTTTGGCTGTCAGCCTGTAATTCTTCCCTATGAGAAAGATGGATGCGGATTGAAGTTTGCTGCTTGTTCGATTCCTGATTTGTTCCGAGGGAAGAGACTCGGTGGACTCACCGGCATGCTTTTTAGCCTTCTTCTCAATAACGCTGCGCAGTCGGTCCTGGCATTTACGCTTCGCGTCGATGAGGATAACACGTTCTTCTATCTCGACGTCCCTATCCTTTCTCTTGCCGAGCTTGAATGGGTCCAGAACCGAGAGGCATGGTTTTGGGGCGGAGCAATTCTTCACGGGCTTCATGTCGCGGGCTTGAGTGGGAAGCTGCCATTCCTTTGCGTCGTCTTTTCTGTCGTCTGGATGTGCCAGCATGATGTGGGACTGAAGAAGGCGGCTGCTTTGGAACGAAGACTCTGTGCAGCCGGGCGAAGGACAAACGAGGAGGTGCTCAACTTTGACGTGGTAGATGAGTCCATCCCGAGTGGAAAAGCTCGGTTGGTCGCAGCCGGCCCAGTTGCAGGAGTGAGTGTGAGCAGACTTGACGTGGGATTTGAGTTGCTCGTTTGACGTGAAGGCTTGCTGGCATTGAGGCCCGAGGCAGACGAGAGGGGGTGCCGAGTCATTGGTTCGCCCGCCTTGGCTCAAAGGGCTCGGGCCTCTTGACCGACCGTTGCGAACGGTCCAGGTATCTCCCGCATCAGTTGAGACCGAGGATAGTAGCGAGCCCGCCGAGGAAGAGGTGTCGACACTGGCACCGCTCATCGTGCTCATTTCCCTCGGAGAATACAGTTCCCAGGCCTTGAGGGAGTTGACGTCTAGGCTTAGGGGAGACGCAGAGCGGTAGCACTCAAAGCCAAACTCGGACGAAAGCCCCCGCAACCCAAAGTCGAGGGCCAGATCGTTGGGCGAAACGTTGATCTTGGACATTGGCGTCGCCATCGACACGGGAGTGCCCGGCGGTGTTGTGATGCCCGGGACGGTCCGCTGCCGGACTGCGGGGCCGTGCCAGTTGGCGGGCCCGCGACGGGCTTTGCGCCTGAGGTGGCGATCCATGGTGGAGAGACAATGGCTTTATGAGGCAGCGAGAAAAGCGAAAGCAATTTTCGAGGCACAATTAGAATTGGACAAAGGTGAAAGCCTCGGAAACTGGGACGCCCTTGGTCAAAAAGGCGCCTCTACCTAGGTACCTAGGCAGCACAACATGGGGGTTGCCTTGTGTGGTCAGGCGGCCTCCAACCCGGGCGAACCATTCCGGCCCCCAAACTAACGTTACAGTACCACAATCATCACTCATCACCGGCCCCTCCCCGCTCGTCCATCTTGATACATAACATAGGGCTGAGGCAACCGGGAAAATAGCACGATCCCCTTCAAGCAGAACTGTTCGAAGCAGACCTAGTTTTCCACTACGCTGCACTTTCCTACACGTGGGGTAGCCATCGAGTACTCAGGCACGCGCCTAAGAAGAACCTAAGATACCTATTATATCTATGCCTTATTCTCTAAATTTAGGTTGCTATATAATAACAATATCTAAAGATATACCTTTTACTCTCTAATATAATCATAAGAGATTATAAAACTTACTCTAAAT
>JABCKW010000564.1:0-43766 GCA_014824385.1 Fusarium cyanostomum
ATAGTAATTTAGACTATATAATAAGCCTAAATTAAAGATTTTAGCTATTTTAGGCTTAGTTTAAATTTTTAAGAGTTTTTTTAAAATTAAGATTTAAGGTAAAAATCTTAGTAGTGCACTCGCTTGTCCGGTGCACTCGCTTATTATATACGTTAATTGAGATATGTATCTCGCTATAGCTAATCAGTGACTGTGTTTCCTACTGGCCTTTTGCTCTCGGTTGTCGAGGAGCGCTGAGAACGACGATATAGCCATCAGGCAAGCAGCAGGCCAAAGGAACACGCAAGGTAAAGCGAATAGGAAGGGATTGGCAGGAGGCCAGATTTGCTACCTATGGTATAAATAGCCTTCTTTCCACCCAGGTACTGAACTTGATCCTTATCCTGTTTCCGACTGGAGTAAGCTGACAGAAGCCTCTCCCCTGCTTCATATTACGATCTCTTGTTATGCAATATGTACGCATGTTATACAATACATCTATATATAGTGCAAGAATCAATTCTAACACCGATGAAACCCGACAAGTGTGCGGAGTACTTTGGGTATACCGCCGCTAAGCGGCCTCTTATCTTAGAGCTGCTTAGTGCTTACACACTTTAAAGCATGAGAAGGGCTTAGAGACAACTGATTATCACTTTAGGAGGACTTCGTGCTTATCCGCCTTAGGAGCTTTCCTGTGTCGGCCTCTGAGCAAGACGAATCTGACGGAGTGTGAACAACATCTCACGTTCTTGCTTGTAACCCCTGTTTTACCTCCATCTTCCTGGAGCTTGAAAATAATAGACTCGAGGCTATTGCCATACCATTGCTGAGCGAGCAAAGATGGCAGATCAAGCACCAAAAAATCTCGAGGCTTTTACCGGCAGCGATACCGGAACCAGCGTCATCACTATCAAGATTCCCTCGAATTCCGACGCCGACAACGCATCACTCACCTCCACCATCGCCAGCATTGTCAACACCGTCTATACCGCGGCCGAGAGAGACATTTTTATCCCGTCCTACCAACGCACCTCCTCTGCAGAAGTTGCTCAGTTCATCCGCGACGGCCAACTCGCGGTTGCTTACCTCAAAAACACCGGCGATCCCATCGGCTGCGTGTTCATAAAGCTTCTCAGCTCGGATCGTGGCGAGTTTGGCATGCTAGCACTGGATTCCAACCACCAAGGAGGTGGGTTGGGTCGGCAGATGGCCCTGTTCGCCGAGGACGAATGCCGCAGGCGTGGATGTAACATCATGCAACTTGAGCTGCTTGTACCCACAACCTTCCGCCACGAGGGAAAGGAAAGAATGCAGGCTTGGTATCTAAGACTGGGATATAAGATCGTCAAGCTGGGCAGTTTTGATGAGGATTACCCAGAGTTAGCCAAGTTGCTGGCAGGGCCAACCGACTATAGGATCTTTGAGAAGAGGCTCATCTAGGTGCCTGTCTAGAGAATCTGTACTAGAGCCATCACATCGAGATTAGACAACAACATCTGTTTCTTTTTCAATCTTTCCGTGATATTCTTAAACAGGGGCTGTCAAGGACAATACGTGGTTACAGCCAGCGGAGTTCGGGTCTGGCGACAACTGCCTGCATACATAATCTCGTAACTTCCCTTTTGCATGTTACAAACCTGATTAGGTGTAACATGCGACGGATATTCTACAAACCTGGCGATGCTTGGCGCAGGGAAGACCATTCTTACATCGATCGTGGTCAACAATCTGATTGAGAGACTACGAGAGAACCCGAGCAGCGGCCTGGCCTATATATACTGCGGCTTTCGCCGAAGGGGCGAACAGGGACTCGAGAACCTGATTGCAAGCCTGTTGAAGCAGCTCGCCGAGAGACAGATTCCATTCCCAGAAGTCGTTGGCGAACTCTATCGACGCCATCTGAAGGAACGAACAAGACCGTCCCAGGATGTATTTCTCCGAGCGCTCCAATCTGTGGCCGGCATGTTCTCACTGGTGTTCATTGTTGTCGATGCACTTGACGAATGTCAGGGTCATGGAGACTGCTTACCAAGGTTTCTGTCCAGCCTTTTCAAACTGCAGCACGAGTTTGGGATCAACATCTTTGCAACATCCAGGCCTCTCAGCACAATCACATCCCTGTTCAAAAACACCAAGCCAGTTGAGATTCGAGCCCATGAAGTCGACGTGGGAGCCTATCTGGCTAGTTGGATGTCAGAACTATCATTGATTGTCAAAAACAGTCCAGCCTTCCAAGATACTATCATAAATAGTATTGTGAAGTCAGTCGATGGAATGTGCGTGGCATGCTGATGCTAATTTCACTCAATATACTGACTCTGCTAGGTTCCTGGTTGCAAAATTTCATTTCGAGTCCTTGATAGGGAAGATGACGCCTAAAAGTTTACGAAATGCCTTGGAGCGGCTACTCACTGGCTCCGACGCTTATGACTTGGCACACCATGATGCCATGGAACGAATTGAAGATCAGAACAAGGACAGAAATCAAACTGCGAAACAAGCTCTACTCTGGATCACCTGCGCCAGAAGGCGCCTCACAACATCCGAGCTTCAAGAGGCTCTGACTGTGGAGCTGAACGAGCGGGAGCTTGATAGAGATAACATGCCCAACATCGAAGAAGTGGTGTCTATCTGTGCTGGACTGGTCACTGTCGATGAGGAAAGTCACATTGTCCGACTTGTTCACTATACGGCACAGGAGTTCTTCGAAAGAACGCAAGAAAGCTGGTTTCCAGGAGCGCAATCTCATATTACGGGAATCTGCCTTACCTACCTCCAATTCGACTATTTCCGAGGCGGATCCTGTTCGACAAAGGATGACTTTCAGAACAGGCTTGATACATTCTCATTGTAACACTATGCGGCGTTTACCAGGGGGCACCACTTTCGTGATGCTGGAATGCTACTAGATCGTTGGATCTTTTCATTCCTAGAGAGTGAAGGCCACATGTCAGCGTCAGCTCAGGCGTTGGTTTTTGAGAAGTGCTACTCCGGTTACAGCGGCGAGGATCTACTGCGTCTGCATGGTATAACCGGATTACATATAGCGACATATTTCGGACTGAGCAAACTAGGTAGCAAGGACATGATCCATTTTCAAGGGGCAGGAAAGGGAGAATGCCTTTGATATGGGCAGTTCAAGCCCTCCACGAGGAAACGGTCGAAACAATTCTCGATAGTCCCGACGCGTCAAATTCGATCTATAGCTACAGCTACGACGGCCAGACGGCGCTTTGGTGGGCAGCGGCAAACGATCATGCCAACATTGTGAAGTTAGTGCTGAAGAAGGGTGCAAATCCGGAGATCGGAGACTCATACTTACGGACGCCACTCTCAGCAGCTGCCCGCAATGGGCATGTGGCAATTGTTGAGCTTTTGCTTTCGAATGGAAGTGTTGACCTGAATTCCAGAGATGACCATGGCCGGAGTCCATTGTGGTGGTGGGCTACCGCCTCCGGAAAAGAAGCAATGGTCAGATTTCTACTTGCGCTAGACAATGTCTGGCTCAACTTCGAGGATTCTTCTCACCAGACTCCATTGATGTTGGCGGCAGCAAATGACGACACCAATATTATCAAGTTATTGCTAAGAAGAGGGGCCAATCCGGACCCAAGGCACAGAAGCTATCATCGAAACCCTTTGGTAGTTGCGGTTGAGTGGGGGCATGTGGTAAAGTCGATATCCTCCTCGCAGACCACAGAGTAGATCTCAACTCTCCTAAGGACAAGGGAAGAACGGCTTTGTTTCACGTAGTTAAAATGGGATATGAGGATGTGGTGGAGTTGCTGCTTAGAAAAGGGGCCGATCCGGGACATATCGACGACATGGGATGGACTCCGCTGTTGCTTGCTGCTGCTAATGGACATCAAGCTGTTGTTGAATTGTTGCTTGCTGATGATCGAGTCGTGGCGAATTCGGAAGATCGATGGGGATTTACCGGTTGGTTTTGGGACAAGTTGAATGGTCACGATTCGGTTGCTGACATCCTTTGCTCCGAAGATGTCGACAAGGCAGATCAGGTGGACCTAAAACTACTTGTGCGAGCAATCAGGGAGGGAGGGGGGAGTTCAGCTGACGATATGGTGCCCAAGGCCACTAATGATCTTGAGGATCTGCCTTGGTTTCGAGACAGATGGAAGATTCATGATCAAGGAGAATGGAAGCCTGACCCGGACCGAGACTTGCAGATCCTGTAGAAGCTCATAGCCAATTACCCAAGCTTGGAAAGATTCAAAGGCTCGACTGGCCCGAGATAGTAGGGAATATTTTAAGACCTAATGTAAAGCTTCTACTATCTGGTTAGGCTACTATGTAGTGGTCAAATTCTGACCTGGTGTCGCCTGTCGCCTGTCGCCTTGCAATAAGCCGAGCCATGGGGTGAAGCAAATTATGATTGGCTTGCGGTTTATTATCGTAATATCCATCACAAAGCGACGTTTCTGGCCACTGTAGACCTGGCACCAGCGTCAAGTGGGACAAATAACGAAACAAGGGTCTTCCTTGGTTTGACTCGGGAGGTAGGGGGGTCTGTGTGTATGTACCATGCACTATATTTAGAGAGCACCACAGTGTTTGTCAAGGCCAAGAACTTTGAAGTCGGAGCATTGTTAATGCCTAACATGTTTCTCTTGATTGGCGCAACAATCCTGGGGAGATTCTTTTGTCCGCAACGCCGGCTCTATATCCGTATCAGCAACCGTCACCGAGGATTCGCAGGGGTGTGAGTCGCTTTGGGTACATGCCTCGGCAATCACATTAACGGAACAACGCTTTTGACCATAAATATGTTGTACGGACGTTGATCCTATACGGGAAGTTAAAACATAGTTAATCACAACAGATTCATGCATGCCAGGGTCTGCATTTCTTGAAGAAAATAGATAAAACCAGTTCTTAATAGCCTTTGGTCGGTTGTCCTTCTTTCCTCACCGTCTACGCTCTTGATGAACTTGAATATGCTCTGTCACATTGCCTTCTTCTTCTCGACGGCGTTGGCTGTGAGTGCCAGCCATGAATGGCGAGCCCCTACCGACTCGGACCGTAAGTGCCCCGGTGTGACAATAGAAGCCTGTCCCGACTGACATCGAGACAGGTAGAAGCCCTTGCCCGATGGTAAATTCATTGGCAAACCATGGCTACCTCCCGCGTGACGGATTGAACATCTCCCTGGACGACTTGATCGTCGCATTTGATGACGCTGTTAACTTGCACCCGGCTGCCACAACTCTAGTTGGGCAGAAGGCTTTGACCACCGGAAACAATGTCACCTTCGACCTGGACAACTTGAACAAGCACGGCAGTGAGACACGATCTATAAATGATGGCGCCTGAATCAGCAAGCTAAACTTTCCAGTCCTCGAGCATGATGGCAGTCTCAGCCGCAGCGATGCTTACTTTGGCGACAACCACAGCTTCAACCAGACCATCTGGGACACGGTGGCATCGCACTTCACCCAGTCTACAATCTCAATCGAGACCGCTGCGACAGCACGCAAGCAGCGTCTCCAAGCAGCCGCTGCCGCCAACCCAGAGTTCGAACTGCCTGCCGATCTTGCCCGGGTCAGCTTCATAGAGACGGCTCTCTACATGTCTGTCTTTGGGAGCGTCAAGGACGGCAACGCAGTCACCGAGTGGGTCAAGGTTTTGTTTGGTAGGTGGTGTCTGTTGCATTATCTTGAAGCAGTACTAACGCTGTGGCGGCAGAACAAGAGCGTCTGCCTTTGCAAGAAGGATTTAAGAGGTCCGAGGAAGCCATTACACCGGCTGGATTATTGGGTTTGGTAAACAAGCTAGTTGCTGCAAGCTCGTCGAAATGATTGGGGCTTTTCTTATCACTACTCAAGAGAGGACATAGTAGAAGGCGGCCAAGAAATCACGCGAGCAGCTGGTATTATGCATGTCTTTCGGTAATCCAAACGCCATTATTGCTCTCTTTCCGTACTTGAACAATATCTTACCCAAGTGAACAAAATTTAACAGAAATAGGTCCACCTAACTGCCGCCTGACTCCGCTTGCCACCCTTTAATCGACAGGCGCGTACTGTACTAGACCAGTATTTGTCGCATGCGTGATATCAGAAAGGTTATAGAACTAAAATGTCCAAAGATCTACCGTAAATTCTCAACAAATCCGCCACCCTTGGCTTAAAGCGAATGCATACTTCAAGCTGATCTATCCTATATATAGACTCCTTAAGCCGTTTATCCGGGCGAGGTAGAGCTAGCTCCTAGAGCGTGAGTTTTAACTGGTTATTACGGTGGTAAACTTGGGCAACATTCTTGGTTGAATTATTTTCTTGGATCAGGTTTTTGGACTGTCTAGGAGCAATTGACTTTGAGGCAGTGCGGAATGCTGATTAATTCAGCATGTGGCTTAAACTTCAAGACCTTTTGACGTCAAATCACGAGTCCACGTCTATAGTTTTGCAGGATCGATGGCTAAGATGCCAAGGTTCGTACTTGGCAAGTTTTGCGAGTAAGCCTGGGGTTACATCTATGCCGAGCATGCCGTAGGAGTACAGGTTTCACAGGTTAGAAATTAATCGGTGTAACTTACAAGATCCACAGCTAGTATTGAGGTTTTTCGACCATGAGAAGCTGCACAGAATACTTGGCCACAAACAGTCAATCTTTCCTTACAGCGATTTAAGGTACGAAGAAAGGGCCCGGATTGAACAATTCCAACCCTTGGGACTTGTAGCGAGCTGACAGCAGGCATCAGGTGATTGACGTTAAACTGAGGTACTCTGTAGGAGCTGATTATTGGCATTTATTTATAAGAGTGGGGAAGTGGAGGGAATATCGCATGACGATCCACGTTGATCTTCTTTTAAGGTTCCGTCAGAATTGAATCCTCCTTGAATTCCTGTATGCATGACCACGTAGCATGGTGTCCGTTACGGCGTTACCCAAAGTCGGTAAAAATCTGCCCACTGGACTAGGGCAGGTATATTGTCTCCACGCACTAGTTGCTCGGAGAATACTGAGTTCGGCTGAAGGGCTGTGTTGTTTCAGCGGCGGGCACAGGTAACGCAAGGAAGCAAAACATGTCCAAACTTAGCAGTGTATTGGCAGCTAACTGGATGGCCTTTCTATACACTTGGCAGCGGAACAGTTTGTGGGACGTGTCCAAACCAACAAGAAGCAAGTGACTGAACAAAGTACTTGTAAAGCAGCTCAAATTTCCTAGTATCCCGAGTATCTTGCAACTCTAGTGGGCCGAGGCTGACCGCCGAGGGGATTTATATCACTTTGCAGGCTGAGGAGGGACAGCATAGAGACAAGTCTTTGGGGGCTGTGATCATGACGATATGATATCATTTCTACCAAGAACCGTTTCAATATTGACCAAGATGCGTCATGGGAAAGTATAAATATCGACTCTCCCTCTCTCTGACCCGAGCTTCTTCACTCACCAACAGTTCCACAATCATCACAGCTCACACACCGTCCTTAGAACTACCTGCACAGTCTTCTTCCTCAGTTGTACTGCTCAGCCAACATGCGATTCTCCATCTTTGCCGCTTCCATGCTCGCCGGTCTCGCCAGCACCAGTGCCATCCCCCAGCTCGTTGCCCGCGACTACTTTGACTGCGACGGCAGCGGCATGTGCGTCAGCGCTGTCAACTTCGTTCGGGACTGCGATATCGCCGTCAACGACGTCTTGATTCGCAACGACGACAAGAACTACGGAGCGGGCGGGTAGGTCCACAATGTTCTGTTATAGATAACTAAGCTGATCCTGTTTCCCCATATTAGGAGTGGCAAATTTGACGGTGCCGAACGCGGCCACTGCAAGATATTCATTGCCGGGCCTCGCGATTGTGAGCGCAGCGGCAACGAAATGTGGAATGACTATCAAGAGCTTCGCCGCCATGCTTGTGGCAGATGCGGCAGTAAGCACTGGGGAAAAGATAACGCGTGCCGCACAACTGTCAACTATGTCGGCTAGGACTTTTCTTATAGGGTCTAAGAGATCTTGTAGGGTCTAAGGGAAGATTGTTTTAACGGTATCTTCGGGACCTTCTCTAGTCACGTAGCTCTATCCAAAGCCTTCATTCGTTTCATACTCAGCAGAGTCCCCTTGCAATAGCTCTCCAACAGGACGGCATTAACAGCACTCAGATAGGATAAATAAAGGCACCACAATGTTCCGTAATTTGCCCCAAGTAGGCATGCTTAGTGACTGAAGCGTCCTGGCGTAGCATCTTGGCGTTCCACTTGGCAATGATGTTATGCAACGGCACGAATCCCCCCGTGCGATGAATATCATGAAATAATCCGGGAGAATGTCCGTATGCAGTACATATTTAAGCCCCACGAAGCACCAAGTCATTATGAAACTGTAACAATGGGGGGGGGGTTCCAAAAACGCCGCCACCGGAGGCCAGCTCAAAGTAAACTTCAATTTTCACTAGTCCATAACTATACCTACCCTCTCTCACTTCCCTAATTGATCAGTCTTTAGTTCTGCATAACATCCATAATGGTTTTCACACCGCCGTCATGGGTTGCAGAATTACCAATAACTACATGTGTCTCCTTGCAAGCAAATATCCTGCTGCCCAAATTAAAGGCCCACCGGATTCCACTTCTGCCGCCGAATTCATGAGCACAGAGAATATGGCCGTTGTGCTTTCACCAAGTCACGAAACCCCTGCACTTGTGGAATTACTGGCAAATCCCGCAGTGCCACCGAGGTTATCTCGTGGAAAGATTACCTTGCCCACGGCGTCCAGCACTCCAATTCCATCCCAACAAGGGTCAGAGTGGATAAGGTTGTTGGTGTGTTCTTCTTGGTGCGTAACCTTGATTGGGAATATGAGACCACGTAGCTGATGACCAGCTTCAGGTAGATTATATTACCCTTAGTCACTCGATTCATGTCCTTGACGGAATAGCCAGTCTTTCTAGGGCCGCGCTATCGGCTTCAGACCTAGAAGAACAACATCGTCTTCCCGCGCAAAGGCTCTTTTCACTTGAATTCCCGCACTTGCCAAGCTACATATTTAGTCTATTCTAGCGGCACCCTAGGCTTACTCGGAAGTCGGCTACTATTCACAGATGCTTGCTTGCAAGTGACTAGATACCCGTCATGATCTCTCACTATAACGTCATTACAGGTGCCCTCCAAACGAGCACACTCGACTCTTTGCGAGGAAGGCGAAAATTTGAAGACGGTAAAGCATGGATTCTTATCGGGTTCACTTTCTCGGTGTACAATGAGCAAAGCATGGATCTACATGACTTGGCGCAAAAGACAATCCTTTCATTGCTCGGCGTACGAGAGATGCAATGGGATTCTATCGTGGGTTGGGGAGACAGAAAGAGGAGAAAATGAGAGTTCGACCAGAGCTTCAACCTGGCTGGCTCTCAAAGTCGAAGCTGCTGCGATCATTAGAGATGCGAGTGCTGAGATTCTCGACTTTGTCGACTTATATATACTCTCATCCTAAACTAATATATACACTATGTAAACTGCCCTTTGCTCTCTAAAAGGCAAGGTGCTTCCACAACAATATATACACCATTTCCCCAATTCTTGCTTCCTAGTCCTATCGTCACGCTTCCACCCCTTTCTTAAGCAGCCTGAAGCATGGCAAGAACGCCCTGCCAAGTCTCCCGGCACGTTGGCTGAATTTGACTCGCAGGCAGGGAAAAGCCACTCGAGCCTTTGTCCCTCAGCTCGAAGGTGTACGTGTACCTGGACTTGGCCGCGCCGTGAATGTAGTCGGTGCTGTCACCAGTCGTAGGGTACAGAGCGCGACAAGCGTTGCCCACCGTGTAAGCTGTGCCCGAGACGCCCCTAATACCGCTGGCGGCGCGGTTGGCCATTGACTTCAGGGCAGCATCATCTGGAGCGACAAAGTCGCAGTCGTAACCGTACGCTGTGAAGCCAGTCAGTGAGTGAATGCTTCGAAGTAGTGTGGAGAACTTGCGCCAGAGAATGTACTGTCCGTATGAGTGAAAGTCGATGTAGATCCTGATGCCGTTGCCACTGCTCAACTGATCCACCTGAGCCTTGAGACCTTTCAGCTCGGGGGTATCACCTGCTGAGCGACCCTTGAAGTCCTCTGCGCATGGGTCGGTTGATGCACCACCGGAGACTTCCCACTTGTAGGGCCAGTTGCGGTTGATATCGCGGCCAACGCATGAGTTGCCGGACAAAGTCTGGCGGTTCTTGCGCCACATACGGTTAGTTGTTTGGCTGTAGGAAAAGCCTGCGAGAAATCAGTCATTTTGCTCAGGGACTTTGTCAATCGAGGCTGATACTCACCATCAGGATTGACGACGGGCATGATGTAAAAGTCAAACTTGTCGACAACAGCCTTCACAGCAGCGTCGGTGCCGTACTTGGTGAGGAGCTGGTAAGCCATGTACTCAGAAGTCTATTTCATATTCGCAAGCATTAGTTAAAAGATGTCTCCGCTTCAGCGATGGGGGCTATCCTACCATAGTAGTGATCCACTCCCGAGCATGGACGGTGCCGTGGAACAAAACGGCAGGCTTGGAACCCTTGCCTCCGCTTCCCCAGATGTGAATGCCGGTCAAAGACTTGCCCTGAAACGAGCTTCCGGCTGTGATGATCTCTGAATTGCTGGGGAAGCTATCCTGAAGGTCCCTCAGGAACTGCAGGTGGTCATTGTAACTGTGGTAAGTGGTGAACCACGAGTCGCTAGGGGCTACAGAACAATAAGCGCCCGGTCTCAAATTTACTTGGAGTTATAAAGCTTGGCCACTCACCGACGTAAACCTTGGAGACATCCTCCTTCGCAAAGACAGCGCCGACATCCTCAACCAGGACTGTGGATTCAGCTGCGAGCTTCGTAACTGCGGCGACATTGTCGGGAGAAACAATGACTTCGAGTTCTTCAGCGCCTGGGTTCAAGATGGTTGCAGCCAGCTTGTTGATCTCAGCTGAGGCATGTTGGGCATCTTTGGGCAAAGTGATGCGGAGACTTTTGAATCCGTTGTAGTCGACCTTCTTTGAGTTGGGAACAGCCGTGGCCAGGGCCAGAGGGAGAAGAGCGACCAAGGAAAAGAAGTTGGCCTTCATTTTGTCTATGGGTAGCGAACACAACGTGCGGGGCTATCTTGGCAAAGAATAGCACGGCATATGCCTCTATTTTATAACCGCCCAAGTCCAGCTCACATCGTCTTAGTTGAATCTTCCTACTATAACAACCGAGGAACTTTGTAAATGATGCTACGCAGTATTGCCCGGAACAAGTCGCGAAATGGGTAGGTGATTTAAGCAATGCAACACTAAATGCCGCCAAGGACGGAAGCTCCCATATCTCCGCCCCGTACCTTGCCTGAACAGGAAGTTCCATCTCGGCACTCCCCTTGGCGATAGCTAGATATCACCACTATCTAGGCTGGAACAGGTGCATACGTGACAAAGGGACTTTATGCAATGGTTCTGAGATGGATACCGAAGTTTTGACTCGGACGATGTTTATGCCGGCTGCTTGGCACCATTCGCGTTTAGTCTTTCAATCCAACATGAGCTTCCAAGACAGGTTCCAGTCTAACTCATTTCCCATTGGCGCCGATATTGCCTTATCCTACATGGCGGATACTTGATTAACATTTAGAGACGAAAAGAAGGTCAGAAACCGCAAGCCGAGCAACGTAGCTGGAGATGGTTGTAAACCCTCCGGTGTGCGAGGCTGGCTCCCGTGAGAGAAACACACCAGGATGTTAATTTGATTCTAGATAGTAAATACCCTAGCTTACATAAATGGACAACAGCAAAAAGCATCGACAAGTCCTCCCCGGGAAGGCTCAAACTTCCGATCTTCCGATTGTCTACAAGTAACAGTCGGGCGCTAAGCTAAACCACAAGGGATTGGTTAATCAGATGACGAATGGGTGAGAGATAGACATTGTGTTCTGTTGTAGAGAAAACCCAATTCTTCCTCATTCCTTCACTTCTCCTTGTCACAAACTTTGTGCGACAGGGCCGCCTGGGTCAGATTGTGCTGGGCGATAAGACACTGGAGCGCCGTCTTCTCCTTGTCTAGTCTTGCTACCTGGCGCTCGATCTCGGCTAGACTGTCCATCACCCTCTCTCGCTGCTAGACGATAACAACCTGGGGCCACTCGACAATAGACTTTGCAGTGCTACCTGCAACGGCGCCAGGTGCACGTGGAGCCCCTGTGTGGCGAGGCTGCTTGTATCCCGGCGCGCTAGTTGGAGTTCTGGCTGGTCTTTTAGATTCAAGTTTGGAAAACTCTTTAAGGCGTGATTGTGGTTAGTTTGCTAGGTATTCTTGAGTTTCTTGATGATGGATGGGACAGTTGGGCGTTCAAGATGCTCGTGGTCTTGCTACCAGACTCGCTCATAGGTCTATAGCAGTCGTATTTATGATTCTGGTGGCTGGTCATGGCGCCGCTCTAGGCTTTTGTTTACTGTTTATTGTGTCGCATTCTGTGGACGGGCTTGCTTTGAGCGCTTAAGAGTCACTGTCCTTCTTCGCCATGGCCTTCTGGCTTTGCAGAGCACTGTATAGGACAAAGCTTGTAAGGGGAGTTTGGGCATGGTAGCACGATTAACCCGGCAATAGGCCCATAGCGATCTACACAACCACATACTCAGATCGGTTAAGCTCCTCGAATTTGTCGTTTCTTCGGTCTATCATCTGGGGTTAGCTTTGCTACCAGGGTATCCCCGCCATAGGTACAGTAGAGCTCTATCCAGATACTCTCGAGCTGGGCAGATGAGTCTCTCCGATCTGTATGGAGAACTCCTCTCTTTTCTGGAGAGCAGGGAAGAATTATGAAACCATGTCTTCATGGGCTGAAGTAGGTCGGGATTTAGTGATTTCAAAATATCACTCAACTGCCGATGGCGGAGGGATCCGAGTTTTGCGACGTAGTTAATCGATCTAGATCCGGATATCAAAATTAAGAAGAGTACCTTCAACGTGCGTCACGAAACCCTTTTAGGAGAAGAGATTACAACTTGAACAAGGCCTTCTCCTCCATTTAGTTACGTGGCTTAGCATAGCGTATCATTGTGTCTACACAGCTTCATATCATGTTTACTCAGCATGTAGTGAAAAGAACATCGTAGTGTTGCTTTATCCTCCCCTAAATTCTGGGATTGGACACCTATGACCATCTGCACGTCTTAGCCAATGATGGATAACTCACCCACGTGGTTCATAACCTCAACAGCCACGGAGAAAGGGCAAAAGCAAATAACACAGCAAGATATTAACTGACCAAGAGACATACAACAGCGGGGATCCGCTGGTCGTCACCGATCTAACTACTAATCCTCCCCTCGCCGGCTTGTCAATGGGGGAGTGGACGGGATCCTGAATTTCCCGGTGGCTATGGTCGTATGTGATAGAACATGGTGTTGTCACAGCTCACTTCAACAACTGCGAGGCCCGGCTTGATGGGAGATTGCGGGCGATGGGACAGTGGACGATCCACAAAGCCAGATACAAGGATCCAACAAAGAAAAGAAGATAAGCCCACGTTGCCAACGGAGTCATTTCTGGCTGATATTAAGGCCGAAGAACCTGGAGGCTTTACGGTGGGGAGAGGAAAGCCACAAAAGAACAATGGTTAGATTCATGTTATTGATTGGCAATTTGATAGAAAGACTATCCAGTTATGTTAAATCAAAATATATACATAAGTAGTATCAAATAGCTCGGCTAATGAGAAAATTGACATATATACCCTCAACTGACAAAATACTCGGCTAGAATTGAAGTCTTAGTTGGTACCAGAGCAGCCAACAAAGTTGTTGCCGCTAGCGCCGGTGTGAGTGATGGCACCCGCATACTGGCAGCTCTGGCTGATGACGATGCGGTCAGCACCGGGAGCACCTGTTGATAGAGGAATTAGTTGATGAGATTTTAAGTAGAAAGCACAAGGAGATATACCTCCGGTGTAAACGCCGTTTCGCTTGATCGGGAACTCCTGATAGGGGCCGTTGACAAGGAAGTTGAAGCCCTCACGGTTGTTGAACCTGTGAGGGTAGGTGGAGCCTCCAGCAGTCGAGCCCTGCTGGACGTGGTTGCAGGCAGCGTTGGCGGCGGCGCGGACCTGAGCAGCAGAGTACGCGTTGTTGCCGCAGGTAGTGGCAGACTGGCGGCTTTCGAGCTCGACAGGGCTGGCGACGGCGACGCTCAGGAGCGAAGCCAGGGGAAGGAGGGCCTGAAGGAAGTGTTGTGTTAATACTAAGAGACATGATTGCTCGCTGGGGGGATCTAGACGGACCTTGAGGAGGAGCATTTTGTCAGGTGAGTTTGAATAGGATAGACTGTGAGTTGATAGAGTGAGGTAGTACGGAGACTGGAGTATGGCAGTAGGTATTTTGGCTGTATTATATATTCATGCGGTTTTGTACGGAGTATACTACAAGTTCTATACTCTCACGGTTCTCAATACCGAGACTGAATATGGAAGTCTGGTCCGTTAACAAAATCAAGCAGGTGGCAAGTAGTGCCAGTCCGATTGGCTTGAGGCATCCAGACCAGCAGAGGGGTTAGATGAGATGTCAGCACCTGCTACATATGGCTAAAGGCCCAGCAAAGGAACCCAGAGCTGGGGCCAGTCAAAGACGGCAGTCTCACTGTGCAGCGGGTCGGGATCGGCAGATAGATGGGGCAGGCCGTTTCAGCGACGCCATGTGTTTATCTTATCTCGATTGATTGGTGACGGCTTCAAGTTGCTCCGGAATCATCATGGCCTCTGTGAAGGCTCTCCCCCGCGCGTGTCGCCGTATCTTCCGTCGATCCTCAAGCTTGGCTTTCCGGCCAAGACGCATCATCCCATTCTTCCTCCTTTCCTCCCACCGCATCAAACTTGACCGCCATTCTTTCTCTACCATCATGGCTGACAAGACCGCTGTCTTCGTCGCCGACGACGCCATTTCCGTCCAGGAGGCCGCTCAGAAGATTGCAGCCCCTGCCCGGAGAGCCTTTGAGGACGATGGCGACCTGTCCAAGGTAGAGGATGAGCTGGACCGCCTGTGGTCCGCCGTTGTTACCGCCGCTGAGCAGACCCCCCATGATCAGCAAGATAAGTTGGTCAACATCGTGCGCGCCATCAAGGAGATGCCGCAGCCCGCCAACGACGGCACAAAGTTTGAGATCTGGGGCGAGGAGCAGCGCTGGGAACAACTCCCACTGTTCGGCGCAAAAGCCCGGGAGCGCCTCGATATTGGTATGACTGACTTACGACAATGCTCACATGAGCGGTGACTGACGCGCTACTTTGCCAGCCCAAGAAAACCCCGGCGACGCCTTCGTCAATCTCAATGCCTTCTTCGCTCGTCTGACAGCCGCCGACATCAACGACCTCAGCCTCTTCGCCGTCTGGGTCTTCCGCGATGCGCTAGAGGAGCCCGAAGAGGACGAAATTGCCAGAGCCACGTCGCCCGAGTTGCTACAGGCTACCTCTGTGTGGCTGGTCTATGCGGCTTCGACGCTGGCAAGAATGAGCCAAGAAAAGAAGCAATTCGACGGAAAGATAGCAAGGCCTGGGAGGAGTCTGTCTGCGTTCAAGGATACCCCCGGCTGGGGAGGATTCTGTGACGGTAGGTGGAAGGCTTGGATAGATCGGCTCACGACTGTAAAGGGGGCCAAGGGAGCCGCAGAAGCCAACTCCCTGATTAGCCAGGCGTTAGATAAAGTCTAGAACTCATGAAACCACCTTCTAATCACTGCCCCCATTGCTTCTGGTTGATGATGCGCGGAAAGGTGCCCAGCTTCATCGACACTATAGAAGCTTAAACGTTCAGTTCCTTTCCAGAAGCCACCTCTCCGGACGTCCCGCCCATCGACATCCGTAGTTATTTCGCCGTCCTTGAAACCCCATTCCTCATAGTGTTGGCTTCGATATCGTGCCTGGTCATGCCAAGGCTGCTCATCTAGCATCCGCATTTGTCCCGGCGTATTTCTGCAAAATATCGATCAGCATGTGCATGCAACCACGAGTGCTTTTCTGAAGGACTCACATAATAATGTCGTTATTTCCATTGATGAAGAGAACCCTGATACTTGTGTTGTCGAGGATCCAAGTTAATTCTCGAGTCACTGGAAGATGGATATATCCGGCATTGTCCCAGCGGTCATTGGTGTCAAAATCAATTAGCTCAAAGGGGAAATGCTGAAACCCGAGTTTCTCTTGGACCCAATGTTGGTTGAGGTACTTCCAGGTAGCGCCGTGCGCGAAATTGGAGCATAGGGGAGGTGTCTCGCAAGGGTGACGGCCTGTGTCGTGGAGGTTAGCAATCGCCTCCTGAACAGCGGCTTTCCTCCAGGCAGTTAAGGGAGAAAAATAAACAGAGGAAAAACAAAGATTAGGTAGAAGATAAACTGACTGTCGTATGGATCCCATCCTCCAGGACGTATGCCATCAAGTAGGTACTCGCCAACCGTCTCCTCGCAAAACTCATTCGCCGCACGGCAGACTATAGCGTCATAAGATTCTCGACAATGAGCCCCCATTAACTCGCACGTCGGTATCACGGCGGCCATGTTGGAGCAAGCGGTATCGTTCATCAAAGGTGCCTTGCGACCATCAGAGGCCCAATCCGTGCAAAAGAAGTCATAATAGCCTGTAAACTGACGTGTGGCGTCGATGTAGCCGTCTACAATCACTGCCGAGGAAATATTAATGCGATGCTTGAGGCCCCGGGCAGCATTCTCGCGCTCAAGGGAAGCCATGTAGTGGGTGTAGCCCGTGACGTAGTGACCGCCCATTGACTCGCCAGTTATATGCCAAGGACGGCCGGCGAGTTCTGGAAAGACATCGGATGAAAAGGCAGACAGGAAGGAATACACATCTCGGGCTCCTTCTTGGAGACTAACAGCGATCTGGTCGCGGTCGGTGATCTGCGAGAAGCCAACACCAACAGGCTGACTGAATGGGCGGAGAGGTTAGCAGGAAATGATAGTCCTTTGGAGTAAAAAGATGGATGAGCTGACTCGATGTATACAACATTAGCGCGATCGATCCAAGAGTATTCAAGACGCCTTGTTGAGTTCCCATCACGGTTTACGGCGCAAGGGCCGCTGCCCATAAACAAACCCATCTCTCCAGTTGCGCCCGGTCCGCTAGTTGTGATCACTGCTGTTAATGAGGCTCGGTTTACCATGTTTTACGGTCGGTCTTAACTTACCCGCTCATCCATAGTAACAACGGGTCTGTTTCTGGATTGCGGCGGCTCTCGAAGTACCCTAACAAGGTGAGCCTCTGCGAGAAGAGATGTGGATTGAAGCTTGCATACAAAAGAACATTGACTTATCCGCCGTGACGTTAACAGTCCCGGTCCAATGCCGGGATCCAGCGTCACAAAGGTCAGAAGACTGCTCCCGAACGCTGAAGTTAAAGCTTGGTGGTTCAGTTTCGCCCGCCAGAGGCTTTTGTTCTTGGCCTTGGACATAGCCAGTCTTGGCAAACAGAAGTATGACCGCAGCCAGTTCCAAGAGTCGCATTGTGGTCGGCAAATCTGTCCTTCTTGCGATGTGAATGTCCTGTATCCGTTACGACGCAGGTGAAAGAATGAGCAAGAATATCGAACAAAATGAGCTAATTACTAAGCGTACTTATGCTGCGGCGAAACAACAACGCCAGGACCTGCATTGGTTCCATTAGTAGCGTGGGGCGTCAGAGCGGATTGGTTGCCTATCGTAGGATAAGGGCTTATAACACATATTGTACGGTGTAGGAGAATCATTCCTTTGTGTGAGGGAGTCGACTCTTGAGGAATCAAACAACTCATGCTTGCCTACGAAGATTATGAAATATACTGAGTTAAATCGAGACTTGTTATTACGTTATATTATTCAGCTGTGCGGAAATATAACTAGTACACAGGCATCCTCTACTGCTTCAGCTTCGTCGCAATCGCCTCACCCGCCAAACGACCAAACGTCAGGGACCTCAGAACCGAAGTGGCGGGAGGATATTCTGTAGAGCTGTCAGCACCCACCACTGTAAAACTCGCGATCGGGAGTACCCACCATTATAAAATAGTCCAGTAAGCTCTCCGGTTGCCCACAGGCCGGGGATTGGAGCCCCGTTGGTTGCTAGGACCTGAGAGTCAGTGTTGACCCTGACACCTCCATAGGTGAACGTCAACTGGGCGGTGATAGGGTAGGCATAGTATGGCGGCGTGTTGATTGGGTTGGCCCAGTTTGACTTGTTCACCTTGAGGCCCGTCGTGGCCTTTCCATCAAGCTTGAGGAGCTCGAACTGCTTGTCGTTGACTGCGGCGTTGAACTCGGAGATAGTCTTTTCCAGCTTTGCCCGATCAAGGCCGAGCTTCTGCGCAAGCTCGGACACCGTTGCTGCCTCGACTGGCTCCTGGTCTGTTGTCTCATAGACCCAGCCTGGGCGGAATCGCTTCATGATGGGGCTGTCGGTGATGAAGTAGCCCTTGTTGTTGTGGTCACGCCAAAGCTCCATGGCAATCATCTCAAAGGTGGCGAAGAGGTGTCGCTTGCCTTCATCGTAGAACCGCTCACAGTCTTGATTGACAACAATGCCGTAGTTGTGACCCCAGATGACAGCATCGGGCTTGGTGGCACGAGTGTCGACGAGCTCCGAGTGGAAGCCGTCGAAGGAGCCAGCCGTGTCGGCGCCCACTGAGAGCGCCATGTTGAGGCCTTGGCCGCGGTTGTACTTCAGCCCAGGCGCGATGAGATCAAGCTCGTGGGTCCTGCGGCCGACGTACTTGGCGAGCATTTCACGGTTGCCCTCGAAGCCGCCGCAGGCCAGCATCACGTCGGGAGCGTGCAGCTTGTCCAAGAGACCATTGGCCCGGCGCACCTGAAGCCCGGTGATGCGGCCCTGCTCGTCTTGAAGCAGCTCCCGTCCCTCGGTCTCCCAGTGGACATCGCAGTTGTCGAACGAGGTGATGCGCTTCATCAAGGCCTGGATGATGGCCCAGCCGCCTCCGTTGGGCAGGACAAAGTGCTGATCGGTTGCGAACTCAAGGAGAACCTTGGACAACCCCATAAGCATCAGCGAGGGTAATTCAACTGTTCCGACGCAAGGCATTACTCACATTCTCCTCCTTGTGCCGAACAAACTCGACGCCGCGGTCCTGCACCCACTCGGCCGTAGCCCTGGCGTGTTCCCCAAGCTTGCGGCAGTACTCAAGGTCTGCCCTGCCGTTGCTCACCTGGGCCATCTCCTTGATCCAGTCGGTGTCAAAGTTGAGGTCCTTGTCGAGACGCAAGTAGGCGCCTGTCCATCGGGAAGCACCACATCTCTCGCCCTCCTTGCCGGCCTCGACCAGAGCAAGGCGGCCGGGCTTGTTGAGCTTCTTGCAGGTCTCGAGGAAGTTGAGGGCAGTCGTGGCGCCAGCAAAGCCGGAGCCTACAACGATCAGATCATAGGTTGAGGAGGCCATTGTAACAAAGATTGGGAGAAGATGCGGGGATGTGGAGGGATGACGGGCTGAGCTTGAGGGGCATGGGCATGTTCTTGAATCATCAGCGACGGCAGATGAAGATGGGCCAGTTACTACGTAGTACTACATACGTAGTACATACTGTTGTGTAGTATTCCAATATGCAGGGCCCTCACATAACAAGACTAATAGGGTTTGCCGGAGAACGTACCGGAAGGATCCTTGTAGCCTATGGGTACGGAGGACGTACTGTAGTAAGAAGACGTTAGTGGCCCCTGATCGACATATTCTTAACCGACTTAGAGACGGGACGAGGGGTGACTGTGACGCTCGCTAGCGGCGACGTTAGCCCACCTATAGGCCTTAACTAGGGACTAAGCTCGAGGGGTTACATTCTACTACTCTGTTGGTTGACACAGTTGATATCTTGCATACCCAGTAGGTTGATCGTCGCTGAGAAGAAGCAAAGCCATCAGGTCTTTTATCACTCTGCAGTTCTATTGAAACCGGTTGGAGCGGCACGATATATAGCCGAAGGGCCTATGTCACGTCCCTAATACTAAAGCTGACATTCACCGCTCGCTAATGCTCGCATGAATCCCTGACCGTTGTCTTAAACTCCAGGATGCTGACTCAATCTGATTCCTCATAAAAGCTCACCGTTTTCCGCCATCCCCGCGGAGATCCCCGCGGAGATCCCAGCGCAATGGCCCGTCTCGGAGAGTTTCCACGTCCCGTCTCCGCTACGGTTCCCTCCTGTTTTCGTGTTGTGAGATCGACCACTGCCAATCGTTCTCCAATGACGAGTCAGGCTGTCCTCAGGTACGCTGCTGATCAGAGTAAAGTAAATTTATTGGTGTCTGTCGTGATCCAAACCCTGGTACTAGGATTGCCGCGCGTATGCTATTGCTGCCAGACACGGCTATTACGGTCGCATTGGGCGCCTGGAACTTCCCTGTTGCCACGCCCCTTCGCAAACCGAGCGGCACCGCATAGATATCTTTCTCCCACAAAGACCGAGACCTCGCTCGTTGAAACGACAGTTGAGCTTGAAAGGTTGAATATCGGCCACGGCAACACCATTGGCCTGCTAACCACGCAGGCGAGAGCAACCCATGTTTTTGTACTCTCAGCTCAAGCATGTATCCTATTTCCCGGCCGGGGACGTGAATCGGACGTGGCAGTTTCGAGAAGTATAGAGGCCTGCGTGACCGGAATAAACACAGCCAAGTTAAATATCCCAATAAATTCGTGTTCACGAAAGCTAACCGGCTTTTATCCAAGAAGCTATTTAGCAGCTGTCAAACTACTTGGCAGGACTACGATATCTGGCTATAGCAATAAGCCTAGGAAGGAGTATCTGATTACAGAAGGTCAACTACGCTTTCAAGCAACGTGCTAGACCTTTGCTAATACTCGATTCTCTTGAATCGTCTTCATAAGCTGGCCCACTAATAACCTGAAGAAGCCTTTTCCGAGATCTGCATGGCTTAAGAAGCGCCGTTTTTGGATAGTTATTCTCTCACTACGTAGTAGACCTGCTTATTACCAGTTAGTTGTGATGGCTGCACAGCCTGGTTCTCTGACCACGAACCTGCCCTTCATAATTGCTCCTCGCCCGTCTTCATCCGCCGTTGAACCACGCCATCATGTTTTCCCTGCCAGTGGTGCCTATGGAGGGCAGATGTCTCCCACTCGGGCGCAGGAATGGACAGGAACAAGCCCATCTCTGCGGCTCGTCCTGGATACAGGGATGTAACCGGCTAGACCGGAATGCCCTTGTGTCAACGCGGCGATTGCTCAGAATAACACGGAGGCAACGACCCAGCAACCACAGGTCGAGCAGAAATAACGCTCTACTGGCGTTCCGGTTCCCGTGTGGTGATCGCAGAACTTGTTCAAGGTTCCTCGCTCCTTTACGATGCGAACCATTCCTTGTTCAATATTCAGGTTGCTTGTGACGTAGCTAATTACCCGACACCTTGCGACAATTAGCACAATGACAAAGTTGGCCCCGGCGTTTCGTCCATATTTCCGAGTTGCTGATGGTGACCTGAATGGGCTTTGGGTTGCCTGTATAAAGAGGGATACCTTCAGTATAAATGTAGTTTAATCAGTGCTGGTTGACAGTTGAATAAGCATTAGGATGGGCTTGGAAGAGTTGCTACGTAAATTTGTGCTCGGTTGGCGGGTTCGTTCCGTCACCCGCGCGTTGCCCACGCTACTAATGCAATGCAACGCAACACGAGTCGGTTTGGCTGATGTCCTTCCCTGTTATGATGCCGACCGTCTTGAAACTCGGCACCAAAAGCGAGCCGGGCGCATTTGTGGGCTTCTAAATGATTCTAAAGGTCGATAACTTGGACCGCAGCCTGTCATATTTAGCTTGGCCGTCATCAGCCACGGTTGATGCTCTGAACAGTCATCATCGTTGAGCGGCGTCTGTATATATCCAAGGCCAGCGATGTGCTCCTGAACACAGCTACCGCCGTAACACGGGAAAGAGAAGGCATTTTCGCCGATAGCAGTTTGTTTTTAAATCCATGTTGCCCATGACCAAGCGTGATTACTGTAGCCAACGCTTAATAGCATCTCCTGCATGATTACTCCGGACTCCGTATTTGATGTTAGAATAGAGTTCCGGGCTTTAAGCTTCTTTCTGGAATGTGTGCCATATTAGCCAACTTGAAAGACGATTAAACTAACTGTCAGCTGATCTAGTGCTTCCATAACGTCAAAAAGACGTTGCAGATGTCAGGCCAAGTCGGCAGAAGAAGTCAGGCGCCACTGTGAAACCGACTAGTTGTCGACACTACTACGTAGACCAGGTACAGGACTGTAATTCAGGGGGCGGCTCTGTCGCGGGGCATGGGATCTACATCTTCAGCGCAACGTCGGCAATCAGCTGGAGGATTAGAGTTTAGCTAGGACTTCGGAATACCGGAAGAAGCCAGCATCATGCTTACTGACAGCGAAGTTAAAAGTGGAAAATCTGGCCATTATCACCGGCAAATACGAATATAAGACGGGGTATTAGTGATTGTCAACGCAGGTGCCCGGAACATACCCGCCGAGTACAAGTTGATACTACTACGCGGTAGCTAGAAAAAGAAAAGAAATCTCAACTCACCAAACACTGCACAGTTAGCTTGACAGAGTCCAGGGCCTCGGCTCAACAGCTCCCGATGCGATGGTTCATGCGAGCATCTGCGGTATTCTCGGGGACCTTTGGTCACGGCTTTGTCACCTCGAAGGGATTGGAGAGTTGCATTGCTTGTGTTCATGAATCGCGGGTTGGCCGACGATCATGTAGGAGCCAGCCGGAACATGGCTCACAGGATTGCTTGGCCTGAGTCTTAAGTAAATAGTAGTAAATACAGGCTAATGAGAATCCAATTCATTTTACAGGAAAAGGCACCGCCTCTGTGACCATCTTTGGATCTCGACCAATTGCGCCAACAAAGGCTGACTCGTTAAGATTGCTGATGTTCGCCGCCCTGTTGGCCCGTCTTCCGTGAGCGATAGTAGTAAGATCTCTATCCCTGCGACGTCCGGCATTATCTTGTTTGCACAACTGCCCGAACGGCCCCGTACTGCCAAGTCTGTCCGGGTTGGCCCAGAGTGGAGCGAAGATCCCCCATTGCCAACCCCCTATTACGTACTAGAACTGGTCCCTGAGACGGGCTGCGTTGAGGGTTGTGACGGTGCGATGTCACACTCTGCCACGTAGTATGGGTGCTTATCTTCATTATGCTTTTGCATTAATCCGCTTCAGACACGACGAGCCTTTGGCATGCGTCTCCGTGAATAACTGGGGGAAGAAGATGGGAACTCCTACCTGACAGGCAAGGACACGCATCTATTAATCGGCCGCTTCATGATCAGGCCTTTCAGCGCTCCTAACTCTCTCCTCACAGCGGAAGAGACTGAGTGTATATAACCTAGCTTGTACAGTCTTCTATTCTGCAGCTTCTTTCCGCTGCCACGTCTTGCGCGCGCGTCCAGTTCATCCGCTTTCTCCCTTTCATTTCTCTGCTTGATTTCTCCATCGCCCATCATGGATCTGGCCGCGTTCTTCTTTGGCATCTTTGTGGGGATATTTATCTTTGCCTGCGCAAAGGCTATCCAGCAGACCCGAAGCATCTGGAAACGCACGCACAGCCTTGCCAACATCTACTTGTATTTGATCTGGGGAGAGGCCTTATGCAATCTTATCTTCGCCGTCACCACCTTCCTTTTCCTGAACAAGGTCATTAAGGGAACGTGAGTCTTGCTTGCTCGGTTGCACTTGGGAACTATTGCTAAAACAAATATCTCTTAGTGTTGGATACTATGTGCTTGCCGGTAATAACCGTCTTTCTCCCCAAATGAAGAAGCTTCGGGCTAACAAATGTACAGTTATACTATGGTCCATCCAGGTTGAGCTGTTGCCCCAAATCATTGCCAACCGAGTGGCTTTGATCATGACCAACAAGCGCAGAGCCAATCGCCTGAAATGGGGTCTCGCGACTGCTATTACCGCCGTCTGCCTCACTGTCTGCTACATCTGGACTGCCGCCCACGTAGATGGTGCCACGCCTGCCCAGGTTCAACTCAATGTTATCTTTGAGAAGATCGAGAAGGCCTTCTTCCTTATTATTGATCTAGCACTTAACCTTTACTTTCTATACCTGGTGCGCTTCCGCCTGATTGCCGACGGGCTAAGCAAGTATTGGAAGCTGTTTAACTTCAATATTGGAATGGTCATTATCTCTACTACTTTCGATATCCTGCTGCTCGGCTTTCTGAGTCTGCCAGACCCCTATGTGTAAGTCATACGTCCAGTGATTTGGCTAATAGCCAACTAACTCCTCCAATAGATATGTTCAATTTGCCCCCCTCGCATATATCTCGAAGCTATACATCGAACTTCTCATGGCGAATCTCATCTCCAAGGTCGTTCGAAGCAGCGCGACCGGGCCGAACGACGGTTGGTACTCGAGCAACAAGGATAAGTCCAACCCAACCAACTACATCACTTCCCGCGTCGCCGTCAACGGCTCCAACGGGACGAGGCGGGGCGATACCATCATGAGCAGATTGGGCAAGGAGGCTCCTATTCGCGAGGGCAGCAATGGGTCTGAAATCCACCTGGCCACTTATCCCGAGCCTCATGGCATTACGAAGACGATCGAGACTATGATTGTGGTGGACGATCCTGAGGACGGCAATAGCGACAAGACGTTCACTCACAACGACAGGACGTATAAGCAGGGTGTTTAAGCGAGCCTGGTATCGGAATATTCCTGCCTTAGGTATATGCAATATGAAGAGGGAAGAGGAGTATGGATTAGCTACTGCTGGGACAGACGAAGCAATGCCATGCATTGCCTCCATAGTCAAGGAATTCCCGATCAAATAACTGCGCGGTTAGTCCGGTGAAAGACACCAATATCAGATTCTCGGAACAAGTGGCTATAAGGGAAGATCTGGATCCAACGTTGCTTTAGGACAAGAATGAGTGGCATGGGGAGAGGATTGATCAAGGGGAGATCTTTCATCAAGCCCGCACCTCTCCCTCGTCTTTCCTAGGTTGTTCAAGGGCCGGGTAGAGTCAAGAGGAATAATAGAGAGTATTGCTGGAGGCGAGCTATGCTGCACCTTGTCAAAGATGGTGGATGGTTAGCTTTGGCTTTTGGGAAGTTACACCGAAGGGACAGACTAAAGTATGTCGTGACTATCAACAGTATTCCTGGCTGAAGTGCCTTGTCAGAGTTAGAATGATGCCATGTTGGGCAGGGAGCTCTAGACAAGGGCAGGAAGACCGCATATAGTCCGGGAAGAAATGGAGGGTAGGAGCCCGAGCAGAGATGACTTTCAAATATTGGATTTCTAGGTCGCAAATAAATCAACGTTGGGCGAAAAGACTCGGTGTATCGTATCTAGAAGCCAGCGTCAGTTCTACCCCAAGGCATTGTCTTAGGGACTTGGCCTCTGGGGGTCCAGGTCGCAGCTGGGCAGCCAGCTTCAGGAGGAGCTTGGGCTCCTTCTTCCAGCCTGTCAGCAGTGGAGTGCCCTCACCTGCTCCGAGGCTATTGGCCCATCTGCCTGTCTTCTTCTCCATGGTTGACTCGACAGCACTATCAACCCCTGCCAGGCATCTTCTGTGGTAACAACTAACAATGCCGACAGGAGTAACAGAGGCAATGGCAAGCTCACGAGATTCTAAGTTACTAGGTCCGTCCTTTGATGTCCCCTTAGCTCTCGGTTCGTTCACCCTGGAGTTTAGTTCTTCAAGATAGCCGTGGAAGATGGCTAGAGGGAGAGGATGAGCTTGAGTAGAAACCAAGAACAAGCCAGCCTAACCGCGGGAGGTTTGGCGTGCATCACTCAATGGTCCATAGGATAGTCTAATTTCGGGGTTATGAGCTGGCTCAGCCGTCATTATCGGCGTTATTATTATCGCAGTGGCCATGGCCATCGGTTGGCCAGGCCTGTCGTCGTCGGCTTCTTACATGCCTGTCGACCACTTAACGCGCTACCGCGGGAAGCGGAATACACTGACGCGAAAAAGGGAGATGCGCCATCTTCAGTCGATGGTGTGTTGTGATGAGCAAACGTCTTTTGCTCAGAACTGCCATCGTGCACTCTATTTAAACCCAGTGCTCCCGAAGGTAACCCACGGCGAGCAGCCAGTAAGATGGTTTGCTCGACGAGGTGACCAGACATTTCGTCAAGTAATAACTGGGGTGCCGAGGATCGGCAAAGAGCACCAGGAGTCTTAGCGTCTTTACTCCATGGATCTAATCGAAGCTCGTGTCCAACGATGCACGTCACAGTGCAGTCAAGAGCTACAGCAGTGGTTACAATCCTGGATATCAAGAGGTGCTATGATATGTCGCTTCTTACCATCCAGTTCATCCCGTAGTCCCCGGAGTCTGGCCAGTCTGTTTCACCCTAACAGCGAGGTAGGCTCTCACTTGATACGCCAGAAACCCCCTTTTCAGAGAAGTTTTACATGGTAGAAAGGGCTGAATCGTGAACTTGGCATTTCAAGTTGTAACCCTCTATAAATACGGTATATAGTTAAATTCCATTGTTTATCATATATGCAGTAGGCAAAACAAGCTGTTCTAAGGCCATCGTCGTGTCATTAAAGAATGTCTGCCCCCAGTTGTAGTTGTCTCCGTTGACAGGCCAGCTATGTTGTAACCAAAGTGGAATACAGAGGTATTATGGTGGAGCCATCTTCTATCTTCCAGGGAGTCACAAAACAGCGGACAAAACAGCGGCGAAGTTCTGCTATTGTACAGAATAGAATCCATGAACTCAATGCCATGAAGGTGCAATAGTTGGCGATGCTGGATGGATGGCAGTGCGTGCGAAGCCGACATCTGCTTGATTGGGTTTAGACAAATATTTAATCTGATAAAATACCTGAATTGACACGCTATTCAAATCCATGCTCCATCCGGGGATCCCTGAGGGTAGTATCATTAGCGTCACTGTATAATATCCCAGTGTGGAGCTAATGTTCAGTGACTTCGATCGAGTTTGGAAGTGATAGACGAGGCTGAACATAGGGGTAGACTAGGGGCAAGACATCAGGAGGCTTAAAAGAGTAGGGAAATCCGCGTGTCCGGAACAGGCTAACAATCACCCAGAAGCGTAAGCTGCTACGGCCGAGTCGCGAAGAGAACGAACGAAGCCAACAACATTACCATACCAAGTCGTTGACCGGATTACCTTCGGCTCGTCATGTCGCTTCAGGGCACTTCACATATTGTGAAGGCCATTCTGGCAAAGGCCAGCAAGGGGTGTATCAGCTTACTCGGTGGAGAATATAGGTCCTGGTTGTTTTGCTCCCTTGCCGCGTCTGGCCTCGGCCTGGTGTACACTTTGAACCTGATCTTGGACAAGAGAGTTCTGAATCACGGAGAAACGGCATCCTTTGACTGGACCCAAGAGATTGTTCTTGTTACAGGTGGATCCGGCGGCATCGGCGGTGCCACTGTGCAAGAGCTCGCCAAGAAAGAGACGCGAATCGTGGTACTGGACATACACCCTCTAACTTACGAGGCTCGTAAGTAACTTGAGACGGACCTTTCGGTTACCCGGCCGAGTTTCAGCTTTTTGTTAACCTCTGTTTAAAATAGCGTCAAATGTCTGCTATTACCAGTGCGATTTGACAAATTACACTCAGCTGCAAGATGTAGCTGCTACTATTAATCAGTACGTCCCATTTTCCATCTTCCTGAGTGAATTATTTGGCCCGAATGGCTCATGGCTTGTGCACTGCTCACTCCTTCTAGGGAAGTCGGCGTCCCCACGGTCGTCATTGCAAATGCTGGAATTGTGCGAGGTAAACCAATATTATATGCGTCCAAACGAGATGTCGAGCTGTTGGTCACCCCCATCGTCAAATTTAACAAACTCTATGCAGATACTCACCTTTGAGAACACGCAGGACTCTCGGTGTCAACACGTTGGCTCTGGTATGGACCATCAAGACCTTTCTCCCGGGTCTAGTAACTCGGAATCATGGTCATCTTCTCATTGTGGCTTCGCAGGCTGGCTACATCACCACTGCGTCTGGGACCGACTATTGCGCCAGCAAAGCTGCCGCAATTGCCATCTACGAGGGGGTTCACACCGAGATCAAGCACACATACAAAGCACTTGCAGTACGCGTCTCGTGCATCTGTCCCAGTCATGTACAAACCGACATGTTCAAGGGCATCAACTTGGTGCCTGGAATGTCGTCCACGACACCTCTTTGGGTGGCCCAGAAGATCACAAGCATTCTTTACAGCGGCGAGGCGTACAACGGGTGCGTGCCTACGCTTGCCGGCGTAGCACCCTGGATACGGGTCCTCCCCAATTGGATGCGAGTCAAGTTCCAAGACTTGGCTGCAGTAGCTTTCGCCAATCTTGAACCTCGTGATCCGTTTAAGAAATCGGATTAAGCAGCCAAGCAGTTCATAAGACATTGCCTGGTTGAGCACAGGGATCAGGAGTTGGAAGATGGAGATTCCTAGGTCATGGACAGGCTGTCGGTGACGTGGTGAAGCACACGTCCGAGGGCTCAAGACATGTTGCTCCAGCTGAGGCCTCACCTCGACTGAAATACTGACGTGAACCAGCTGGGGCTGCTTGCAAGTACCTCTGGCATTCCTTGGTCCAGACGATGGGCAACCCACGCTATATATCCTCCATGCTGCCCTCTTCAGTCGTTCAATCAACCTTGACCAAAGCCCTTCTATACAGACCTGCTGTCGACTCATACCACGTGCTTTCCTGCGGACTTGCTCGTCTGAAATTCATTGGTGACGCTCTCGCAAATCGCTCATCACCAACTTGTGAACTCTGCGCCGCGCCCTTCGTCTTTTCCCGTCCCATCAACCAACAACCATATGCGTCAGGAACAGGATCCGAGAGATGGTGGTGGGTGGTTTGATCCAGGAGAAGGTGCGCGCCGGTGAGGTTGTCTACGTCTAGAGAGGACGCAGATACCTTTCTTAGTCAGTATAACTAGTTGAAGAATTCTTATCCTACCGAGGGGAAGTCTAAGGACGATAAGAATGATAAAACGACACCGAAGATTAGAGGGGAGAATCTCTAAAGTCGCCTCGCAATGGGTCTTTCAGCAAGAAGAGGCCGACAAACGTCGGGCTACAGTCAACCAATCCGAGTCCCGTCCATCACTTAAGTTAAGGGTGGCATCGGCAACAACAGCAGCGAGCGCAACAACAAATACTTATCTATTAATCCTATCAAAGATTAGCATGGTGCATAATACATGGTATAAAGAGGACTAGTAGGTAATATTATGGTACGCAGCGCCACCTGATTAACAAACATACCCATCACTTCTTATACAAGGTAAAATATTGTCCCCTGACCTGCGATCCCATATTGGTAGTGCTTGCGCAAGAGGTTCCAAGACTCGGTGTCAATCATTTGCCCTTCGCCCCCATCCAGAAGGGAGTCCTCATCCGCAACGCCCTTCCCTACCCGCTTGAAGACGGGTGTTTCATCTTTATGCTGGATTTTAGATGGTTGAATGTATAGGTCATGAAAGAACTCCTCCGGGCGATCAACCGAGGAGGAGGCATATACTTCGTGGGCAATGGGCAGGAAGTATATGGGCGTGTCGAAGTCGACGAGCTCGTCCTCGAAATCAAGACGATTCAAAAAGGGACAAATTAAATTGTCCCTCCTACTCCGAAATTCTAGTATGAGAAGCTGGAACCCACGAAGTAGTAGAGATCCACTGGCGATGCTTCCGAACACGTCATGCCCCTTCTCTGGATTAATTTGTATGTCGAGAACCTCGATCATAGAGCTCCTGGTGTCAAGGCCCCGGTTCGCAAAAACCGACCCATCAACATATGACCAGGACCATGATGGGTCTGCAACATGACCAATATATTAGTAAATACGGGCAACGCATGCTTATGCCGCACCTCGAAACTCGACCGGGCGGGGGACTGCGTCTTTGGTATACCAAAGTAGGCTGACCTCAAAGTGTTTGCCTCCCCAGATGCCGGCGTAGTATTTCTGTCCGATAGTCTCCTGAAATGCTCGAGCCATGCCTCCAATTTCAATCATCTTGTCGGATTTGTATGTTAATGAGCAATACGTATATCTTCCCACGATATTCCACCATTTCTCGACTGTACTCTCAGGCCCAGAGTCTTCTGAAAGCCAGTCTCGTTGTTGCATTGAAAGAGAAGGGAAGTTAAAACTCCCTCTTCCCACATTTTGAGGATATGTCTCGCTTTACAACCCGCAAATGCACTCGTAAAAAGGAAAAGGGCAAAGACGTAGGATCCGGGGACTTAGGAATCGTTCTTGAAGAACCCACCCGCGCGAAAATAAACTGCAGTAGTCGCGAACGAGTCTTATCCAGTCGGGAAAGATACAGAAGTTGATTGTGCAGTTCTGAAAACTCTGCTGCACAGTGATAGGGCCCGCTACTGAAGGGTCTCTCTCCCCGAAGATGCTGCAGTTGGATCCCTCCCCATCGGCCGCAGCAATGGTACATAGACTGTTGGTATAGATCTTGTCCATGAGGCTAGACTCGTGAGCCCAGTCCTCTGGGGAGTCCTGGATGATGCTATCGGCAGATTTAGTGGCTTGGGCTGAAGTTGTTGGTCTCCAGGGACTGACCACAGTAAATATATCCATAGATATCGAACTCCGAGGCGCTTTGCCAGCAGCACAGCATCCCTGAAGCGTTGTGGAAGTCTCTAGATCTCCATGCCAACATCTTTGAATTCTCTCAGTGTGTCTTTGGTAAGCTTCATCATGGGCTCGGACCCCCATCTGTGACTCAGTGTGAGATAAGGCATCACCTCGGCCGTCCCCATATCATGCTTCTCGACCAGCCGAACGCGCGAGGCGCTGTGCTCTGTAGTCTGTATGCTCACGTCGATAACCCGGGTGGGCAGCTAGCTCAAGCCGCGAGGCGCACACTATGACACACAGTTTTCCAACGCTCCTGCAAGCATGCTGATACAAGCCTCATCATCTGTGGATATACCTGTAGGTGGTCTTGAACAAAGGGTCGCCTCATCTAAGACAACAATCGGCTGTTAGCGAGCACTCGGGGAATTTCTTCAAGTAATGACGGGTACAGACTCTCTCCCGCATGAGTACGACTCTCAGATCTTGCAGTTGATAAGGCTATTGCGAAGAACAACCATGGCCTGGGTGGGTCATTGACAAACAAATATATTTCGGTTGGCCTGCTAGTCCCATGGTCCAGATGAAGAGTGCTGCTAATGACGGCTGACTCCTGTATCTCGGGACTTGCATACGTGATCAGTACAGCTAGAATCTTGTACAGTATGCACCCCGAAGAGCGAGCGGATTCTTGCATACGATTCCAAAGACGCGACGGGAGGGTTCCTTTAGGATTTAATGGGTCACTCCACACCTCAAACCGAGTGCTGGGGGAATATTCGAGATTGTAGCTTGTTTCATCCCCGGGTTCCAAGGGCAAGGCGATTGACCAGTCCTGGCTATTGCGTTGACGCCCTTTTCGTAGCGACTGAGTTCGTCGCGCAACTTCTGCACGAGGGAATTATCAAGGCTATCCCTAATTGCAAACTCGATAGCCTCACTTTTCATACAGATGAGATGCTCCACGAGGTCTGGATGAGAAAATGTGAAACGAGGTTCGCAGGTTTCGCACAACATCTTGTTTTGGTGAAATGAGGACCTCGTAATGCTCAACCGAATAAAAGGTAAGATGAAGAAATCTTTTAAGTTTAAGCTTATAGAAAGCCTACAGGTAACTCTTAAAGAATAAATTTAAGAGTAATATCTAGAAGGATAATTAGATACCTCTTAATCCTTACTTGGCTTATTAAGAAGGTGGGATGTTATTATAGCTAAAGACAGTTCTCCTCTCAGTCATGATTCCATATTAGCCAGAATTACTTCTCACCTGTGTTCCACCAATAATATTCTTTTACAACACCAGTTCTCCCCCGCCCCCGCATTCTTTGCTTCCCAGGGTGATAGTCTTGGAACAGAGACGGGGGTATTATTCCATCCACAAGTGTCATGAGCAATTGCGCTTCGGGGTGTTTGATGCCGAATCATTCGGAGTGAATGGGGCCGAGTGACTACCTATTAAAACCCTTGGTGGCCCCTTTTAACCTGTGCAATATCTCGTTTGGCACACCGGCAAAAGAATGTTCAAGCCACTGGCTCTGATCACTGGGCTCGTGGGTTGCTCCGCAGCGGCCTTGAGCACCGGAGAAAACTCTACCCATTTCACGCTCTCCAACGATCGATTCGGTGTGGTCCTGGCAAAAGCAAGCGGTCACATTATTGAGACGACGCTTGATGGCCAGGACTTGCTTGGACCGCAAGACGGCAATAGAGGCAAAGGCCCATACCTTGACTGCTCTTGTATTCCGTCGGGCTTCTGGACGCCGGGTGGTACCGCACAGCTCAAGCTCCTCAACGGCATCGACTCAACTGGGACAGACTATGCCGGGCTTGTCATGAGTGACACTTACAAACCGACCAACCAAACACTATCACAGTATTTCTTCCTCCGCGACGGTGAGACGGGACTGCATGCTTTCTCCCGTCTTACTTACTTCAATGCCTCCACGCCTTTTCTGCGGGATCTCGGCGAGTTGCGCACGCTTTTTAGGCCAAACACGAAGCTATGGACACATTTCTCGACGAGCGATGGCAACTATGGGCCCCTCCCCCATCCGGAGACTATTTCGAAGGGCCTCACGGTTCAGGATGCGACGACCTATGTAGGGGGCTCTCCCGACGACCCTTACACCAGCCAATACTCTGATTACTTCACCAAATACAGTCTTTCAGAGAGCTGGCGCAACCACGATGTTCACGGGCAATTCAGCGACGGCTCGGCAAGTGCTGATGGGAGTACATTCGGAGCTTGGCTAGTGCACAACACCCGTGAGACGTACTACGGTGGCCCATTGCATTCCGATCTAGTTGTCGACGGTATCGTATACAACTACATGGTGTCAGGCCACCACGGTGCTCCCATGCCCAACATCACTCACGGCTTCGATCGCACATGGGGTCCTCAGTTCTACTACTTCAACAAAGGCGACAAGGACACGACGGTCGCTGATCTGAGGGCTGACGCTGCCAAGTATGCCGACTCAGAATGGGATGCCGACTTTTACGACAGCATTGCACAGCACGTCCCCAATTTTATTCCGTCGTCGAAGCGGACTACTTTCAGTGGCAGAGTTAAGCTTCCAAAGGGTGCTCGGAAGCCAATCATTGTCCTCTCTGAGAATGAGCGCGATTTCCAACTCAATGTTTTCAACACCAAGTCACTTCAGTATTGGGCTGAAGTTGACAATTCCGGACGTTTCAGCATTCCGCGAGTCGTCGAGGGAACCTACAGAGTGACCATCTACGCCGACCAGATCTTCGGGTGGTTTATTCAGGACAATGTCAAAGTCTCGCGATCACACAAGAAGCGTGACTTTACCTGGCGCGAGGAGAACGCAGGCCAGGAGCTATGGAGAATCGGCACCCCTGACAAGTCATCCGGTGAATATCTACATGGATACGCACCTGATACTTCAAAGCCGCTGCAGCCAGAACAATACCGCATTTACTGGGGCAAATACGACTACCCAGAAGAATTCCCCAAGGGAGTCAACTTCCACGTGGGAAAATGCAGCGAAGCTGAGGATCTCAACTATATCCACTGGTCATTCTTCCCCGCCAAAGGCAATCACCTGCGGAAAGAGCGGTATTACGAGAACGTGAACAACTGGACCATCACGTTCGACTTGACGAAGCATCAGCTCCGGCGTACCAAGACAGCTACATTCACGGTCCAGATCGCTGGTACAAGAGCCGCCAACGGGAATGCGAAATGGACCCCTGTGAAAGGTGCGGCCTACAATAACTTACCGTGGACTGTAAACGTCAACGGTGGCTATGAGTCCACATGGGTGATTCCGTACTGGCGAAGCGGATCGTGTGGTGTTCGAAGCGCAGTAAGCTGTCAGAACATTGAGCATAAGTTTATGTTTCCGTCCTCAAAGCTTCACCAGGGAAAAAATGAGTTTGTGTTGAGCTTGCCCTTCAATGCTTCCAGTATTGAAACTGCGCTACTGCCTGACTCTCTGTACGTACAGTACGATGCGCTGAGATTGGAGGTCAAGTAATCAAGATAGCTCACTTATATAAAGTCCGAATTACAACAAGGCTCTTCGTGCGATATTTCTTTTGCCTTGTTCTTGAGAATTTCTTATCCGTAGGCTTAGGTGATACTCTCACCTTTCCCTCATAAAGGCCAACGGTCTTGATTGATCTAATAGGACATTCTTTAGCAACCAAGACACCATCAAGCTTCTAAGTTGTAGCGGTATCATCGCGGCTGATCTTACGCCAGAGGGTAGGTGCAGAGCAACAGAGGTGGCTAAGTGACATGCTTTAGAAGCTTCGTCTATACTCCTTCAACATTGGGACGAGGAAAGGGCTATAAAAGAGGACCCCAATAAGGTTGCGATTGCGGACGCCCTCGTGCAACATTACTCAAGTGATATACAACACCAACCACGCCGTATCCATTATCAGATAGATATCCAAGTGCCATTCATGGCCAACGAAAAGGCTCGTGACCAGTCTCCCTGTTGGGAATCAACTATTCCAAGTGTCTATAAATGATGTAAATGTTCTCCTTTGATGACATTTCCAAACTCCATCCATTCAACAACTCAAAAACACGTTTAACACACATCACACTTATAGGATACTGATGTTATACCTAGACATAGTCCTCCTTATATTTTCGCTGTGCTTAGGGGGTGCATCCTGTTGAGAGGTGGAGGCCTCAGGCACCCACATCCCTCTAGTCTTCAGCCGTAGCCCCGCTGTAGATAGCTTCGCTCAACATCATCCTTCCTTCTGCACATCCCTCCACACATCCTCGCTTTTGGCACAGTGAGCAGTCTGTCAGATACCTTCCATCCTACTTATGTATAGCGCGCTGCAACAATGGACAGATCGCAGTAATTACCTAAGTAACGTGGTGCACTTGGTATGCTGCTTACCTTTTTCTCCAGATAGCAATCGATACGCCAAGACGAAAAGCATCACTTAATCATGCCAGGCCTACCCCCGGGCGCTGACTGGGCCTCGCCCGAAAGCCTGGATCCAAGTGCCAACAGGATACACAAGCAAATTCTTTCAATTCTAGGTACAGGCAACTTTGAGTACCTCCAAGACGTGGCGCTTCTCTCCCGGACGAGTCAAGATGAAAGCATGGCGAGCGACATAACTTGCACCATTAATCCCAAGTCTTTCACTTACGGGATGAACAACCTGGTGTTCAAGGTCGCCTTCTCCGATGACGTCCATTGGGTTGCTAGGGTTCACCATGTGCCGGTAGATCCGTCACACACCCGCGAGCATACCATGGAAATGCTGAGTGAGATCGCGACCATGAAAACACTGAAGAGCCGTACGACTGTACCAGTTCCGCGGGTATTTGGCTTTGACGCTTCGCCATCAAATCAGTTTGGCTTCCCGTACATGCTCTTGGAGAGTCTGAAAGGCCGGGTTCTTGACTCGGGTATTGCGAGGCAAGCACCTGCCGAATACCTCCCAAAGGTTGCAAGCCAGTTGGCAGAAATCCTATACCAGCTTGAGAATTTAACCTTTGATGGACTCGGGCGAATCTGGTGCGGCGAAAACTGCGATGAGCCCCCGCGAATCATTCCAGACTATGAATCTACGGCCACGGCACGCACACAAACATCCCTAGAGTGGTTCTATGAGTTCAGACAGGAACAAAACAAACGGGCCTTAGAGGCTCATCCTAACGACTCAGAGTGGAGGACCGCCTGCTGGATTTTGAAGACGGCTATTTCTCACATCGTTATTGAGGACAGGCTCCACGGCCCCTTTCCCCTATGCCACTTCGACCTCCATTATGGAAACCTTCTTTTCGATTCCGAATACAACTTGACAGGTGTCCTGGATTGGAGTCAGTCAGGGACCGCCCCAATAGAACGTCTGGCTGTCTCGCCAGAGTTCATCACATTTCCTGGCTTGTCAGCCGAGAAGAATCAACCAATCGTCAATTTTAGAGACGCTACCCGCGACTGTTTACAAGAGCTTGACAAGTCAATGAAACCATCGCCACCCGCTGCTGATCGAAAAACGACGCTGTCCATGATTCTTGGTTCTAGACAAGCCGAGATCACTCATAGGTGCACCTATAGCTTCCCGCATCGAGCCATATCCGATGGGCGATTGGTAGCTGGCCTCATCTACGGGTCTAATGTATCGTGGGAGCAACTCGTTGCCGTGTATGGAGGAGTCGAGCCTTATTAGATGGGATATATAGAGCCAATTGTAAACCAGTGTGCGTGTTAGGGACAGGCAACTTGTGTAACAAGCGATGCTCTCTTAGGCTAGGTACACAGTTGGTCTGGCTATATATTCAATGTCTCAAGCCTCCTTCCGATCCTCTATAATGAGACCTCTCCGGACTCGGAATCAGAGTCGAAAAGGTCTGTCTCTGTGGCTCTCTCTTCTACCTCTTCGCCGTCCGCATCCCATGGCGCGACCGACTCAAGTAGCATTTGACGTCCCGCCACAACATCGTATGAATGTATCTGCAGGGCAGGAAACGTGTGTGACACAATCCTTAGAATCCGTGGATTGTTCATTCTGTGCCCTAGCTCTGTTGCTTGGTGTTCCATATCTGCCTTCAGGCGAGGAAAGCTGTCGTTGGGGAGATGCCCACAGCGCCTTGGGTACCGATATGAGGTATCCAAGTCGGAGATATCTGAGAGGCTCAAGTTGATGATGACGTCCTCGAGACTATAAAGCGAGCCCTTTCCTGGGGCGTCCAAGATACGAGGACATATGCTACACATCCGACAACGTAATCGCCGAAGAGTTGGAAGCATCGTACTGATGGTATCGCAAAGGTGAATTTTGGTGGCACTGCTTTGATCTATCAGACCTGTACCTGCTGTATCAACTTCGAGGCAAGTCAGGTGGCCCATCGACACGAGGCTGGCTAGGGGCGAGGCCAGCAAATAATCCCGCCGCTGTAGCCCCATCCCGGGGTCATGGCGCTCTGGCCGTGCTTCCAGTCTAAAAGAATGCAGCTTCGTACATTGTTGGAGCATAGCAGTTAGTTCGGTCAGGTATTGGCTTAGCTCGGAGGTCCACGTATCGACAAGTTGGTAGTCGAATCTGAATGATCCTGGGGTGTCGGGCCCAGACTGCGCCGAATGCCAGTTCTGAAAGCCCTCGAGAACAAGACTGACTGTTTTCACATGGTTCTGTATTGAGAGAGTTGTGGCCTCTCTCTTGGATGCGAGGATAAACCTCCGAAGTGATACTTCAGTGAATTCGAGGTCTTGGAGGAGTACTGGCCTGGCAAGCTGGTACCACCGCTTGGAAACAAGAAGGCGACGAGTATTTTGGCGAAAGAACGTTGAACCTAGCAATCGAAGAATATGCAGCAGAATCTCTGGAGGAAGTCGGTGCAGCGGCATGATTGTCGAGAATGTGTGCGGTTTGAGAGAGAGAAGAGGTGCGCGACGGGCTATGTTTCTCTCTGCTCTGAGCTAGGACGTACAAAGATTAGCAGCCCGGAGACCTGACTAAGCCTAGAGTGTGGGCATAAAATAGGTGACCACGATTGGCGGCTTAGATCCCTGTCCGGCAGAGAGGTTGCATTAGCTCGCGAGGGGGCGCAGCTAAGACGGGCGTTTAATTAAGCTGCACCCAAACTGTCGCACACAATGACCACTGTACCATCGGCACAAAAGTGTAAGGCACCCTACGTTAGGTACCGAGGTTAACTGGTTATATATGGAGTCTCATGAGCCGCTATGGCTTCGAGGCTCCAATTTTCCGGCCGCATCCCCTCCCAAAGGAATTGCTAAAATGGAAAAACCAAGGGTTGGCTTGACGTGGCTAGCTGTTACTCATCTACGTCTCTGTTCTGCTGGTTTCGGATATACTGAGCCAGGCAACAGCGTGGGAGGTTCGGGTATATAAGGATTGCATGATCCCACTTCGCAAGACTTCGATTGAACAACCATCATTTCTCGTTCTATTGTCTGACATCGCTTCTACACTCGGCCCCTTCACAGACGTCAAAATGCCCCCAATGCCCACCACCTTCCCTGATTGCTGGAGTTGTGGCCATCAGCTCACCGAGGCGCCTCCGTGTAATTGTGCCAATCCCAATTGCCAGCAGCCCAACTAGACTTGCCGATTACCAAGTATGACATTTTACAGACAAAACTCTTTACATGCTCACACTTACAGAACGACAGCGAGGCCTACCCTCGGCATCCGATATCATCACGCCATCGATAAATCCAAGTTACCCGGTGTTGGTTTCAGGTGCAGTGGCTATTACGGCAGTTTGTTTGCTTTGGGTTGTCTATGCGGTTTATTTGTCTTGGCGTGCCAATGGTTATTGTGTGGGATCTTGGATCTGTATGTCGCTCTTGAATGTACCAGGAGCCTGAATTTATCACTCTGGATGAACTATATATATTTGTCTTGACTGTAAGTCCATTTCTACGAGCCATTTTTATTTTCAGGGCCGTCCGTAGAGATCCATAGGCAGTTCATAATTGCCGTCTTATACTTCGACAGTCCCGTGATTAAATGAGCCCAACTCAACACTACAAACCAGTGCACCCTTGTTGAGGTTAGGTACACCGCGAGCTATTAAAGAAAAAGTCGACGGTATCTCTAAAGTTGGGAAGTAGAGACTCTCGTTCGAGCCATACCATGCTGCTATAGAACCAGAGGAAGCAGGCTTGTGGTTTTGCAGGTAGGCGAAGTTAGAATAAGTGGACAGGTGCAAAATCCAATCTTGGCGCACACTCCCAGAAAAGAATGGATCGACGAACTTGTTATGAAAGTGGATGTAGTACAGTGAGGGCAGGACTTGTGAATATTCCGAAGAGGAAGTCGAAAGGAGACGCAAGAGACGAAGACGAGAACAGATTGATGATGATACCGGAAAGCGAGTGCTTCTCTTAATACCTATCTGTTGTGGAATCGATTGGTACTGCTCTTGGTTTGCTTTGCCCCCCAGTTTATCAACACAAACGCCCGCCCGATATTCCTGACCACGTGTTGCAACCAGGCTGCCTACATCCTTTAGCTTCAGATGGTGAACTCCGAGTTTGCCTCCACAAACACTTGTGCAGCCTAGGATGTCACGTCCTGAGCTCTTGGTCGTCATTTTTGAGCATGTCATAGTTGTCGCGTCAAGCTACTCTTGACATAACCTTTGTCGAACAATAGTGAAGCCTTCGTCTGACGCATGTTGCGTATCATTCGTCAAACAGTGGCACGGTTAGAGCTAGTCTCTGGAAATATTGCCCGATGGTTTCGACTTCTTACTGCGTCTCTCACGTGCAAGACTAAAGCTGGCTGCTATCCTACAAGAACAAGAGTAGAGGCACGTCGATCATGACATTCTATAACGATACCCAGGCGACAGGGTGACAGGATATGGAATGAAAACTTGTATCCAGCGGCATAACAGCTAGGGGTCATTTCACTCTTGGACTACCCGTTTAGTCGAGACTTAAGCCCGGATAATATTTGGACGATTTAGTATCATGCTGACCTTTGTGACCGAAGCGACTTACAGCCAACAAACCAGTCAAACCCAGTTGTCGACTAACGAGTTTTCTTCAGACTAGGCCCCTTCCTTTGCAGATCTTAGTCAGGTACTATTGAGGTGTCCGTGATACCGTCACGCTGTCCGATTTGCCAGCTCGGACAATGCGCTTACGTCAGTTCTGGTTATGCTTAAGTCATGGACGAGTTAAGTAATGGCCGAACGGCAGATGCTCGGCATATTGTAACATTATGTATCGGCTGCCGATCTATGGCCCACTACCGAAGTGTGAATCTCCTACGGGCTACGGAGTAAATTAGCATCTCCTACGGACTACACTCTCGGCTCTTAAGCCCCCGAGATCATCATAGAAGAATACAGTGCCAGCAGCTCTGGTCTACCTGGGCCCTCGGCTATGGACAGCGACGGGTCGAATCGTAGAGCTCTTCATCCTTTGTGAAGAGGCTAGAATTGTGGAAGCACCTTGCTTGTGAGAGATCACAGGGCAGTTTACACAGTGAAGAGGCTGGAAACCTAGAGATATTGTATGTCTTGCGTCCGTTAGGAAAAAACCCCACACCTTCTTCCATTGCCAGATCGGCAAGGACGATGAGATTCCGAGGCGGCTGGGGAACCTTAGTGGCCCAATCAAAACCAATCCTCATATCTTCACCCGCTACATATGATAACCCTTGTCTTCTCAAGTGCTCATCTTGGCCCTTCATTGTTGACCGAGGAGGCATGTGGCCTAGCGTGGGGGCAGAAATTCTCCAGACCCAGACCTGAAAACCTCTGATGCCAAATCGGCAGCTTCTCTAATAATTAACCTAGTCACACGGGAAGTAAAGTAAGCACTAGGCTCTGCATTCGATGATCTCAAATCCTTCTTGCGTCCTTGGCAATTAATGAATAAAGATGTCGATAGAAATTTACGATCTTGATGGCATATCTAACGTAAAAGCACTATAACTGATCGACGAAGCTAACAGCGCAGCGTAGAACAGGATGCCATCGACGATACGATGGAGCACTATGCTTCGGCCGGAATTCGAGGTATAAGAATCCCAACCTCGCTGCCACCTGATGGAAGAGACATCATCAAGATCCAGCAAAGCAACAGCAGACAACAATCCAAGCATTGCACACTACAGCCCCGAAACACTACACACCACAATGTATTCGAAATTCTTCTCTGTAACCATTGTGGCTCTCATGGCTACTTCGGTACGATACCAATCCAAGACTTGTTGTCGACCTGGACTTACGATGGCATATTGCTAACATCTGAATCTCTATCAAGGCCAAGTGCGTTACCATCGAGCACACGGGCCTTCCTGTTGCCGGTCCTGGTGGCTCTACAGGCTGCATTCCTACCTGCTCTGTCTACGTTAATGGCGAACGAGGCTGCCAGGGGCGGGCCGAGTTTGTAGGTTCTTGCACTGAGCGCGAAGGGGACGAAACGCGACCAGTTGACGGGTGCGATAACGTTAATATACGTTGGATCGCTAGCAAGGGTGAAGGAACTCTTCAGGTTCGAGATGCGTCGGGCTGGGACGAGTTCAAGGTCGACAAGTGCGAGGGTCCGGTTTCGACATCGAACCGATGCACCTTCGACAAGGGTTGCGCCGCAACTAAGGTTTAGGTAGCTAGCTGCCTGTATGTTTTGGCCGAGATGCAGCTTGGAGGCGGTAAGCAGCTTGCAAGAACATCAACGATGGGATATGGAGACTTGAGTAGTGCCATGATGATAGTGTTTCCGCCCTCTGAAGTGACATGCCTGCTGTTATCGACGGGCTTTCGACGACAGGGAGATGCTATCCCTCTGAAGACCAGAGATCAATACAGGTATACGTCTAACAAGCCTCGGCTCGGCTCAGGATCGGTTAAGGTTATGCAAACTTCCCCGCGGAATCCGGGGTAACCTGGCACTCGTTTCAGCGTGATTTAAGCTTAATTGGTCCCCGCCAAAGCAAGGTTTTGAAATGTTGGAAATGAATGGCCGAGAGTGGCTAGCTGTAGATCTCTCCGTCTTGTGACATCTTTTTATTGGACTAGTTGATGTCCAACGCGGTCCGACGGATCCGAACTTTGCGCATAAGTACAGGTCTGAGCACCAGACATGGAGGGAGACAGTTGGTGTGCCTGGCTTCGATACCGCATCAGGCACCTGTATTGCCCATTTACTGCTTTTCTAATCGCAAGTATCAAAATGGCCGCAATCGCCACGGAAAATCACACAGGGCCCGAGCAAGCTTCGACTGAGAAGGACGATGTGATGAAGCCCAACGTCGAACATGCCGAAGGCGCTCTCGTGGAGTTCTCCCCGAAAGAGACCAGAAAGCTACTGAGAAAAATTGACTGGACTTTGCTACCACTTCTCTCCCTCCTATACCTGCTTTCTTTCCTTGATCGTTCCAATATAGGCAACGCAAGACTTGCTGGACTCGAAAAGGACCTGGGCATGACAGGCAAGTGGGACTATAGTGTACGATATCTCATTCTCCTTCGGTGTGTTGGCAGAACCACCGCTGACACATTACTAGATTGCGGTGTGCGTCTTCTTCCCATTCTATATTGCGTCGGAAGTCCCTTCGAACCTGGCCATGAAACGATTCCGCCCTTCCATCTGGATACCCTGCATCATGCTGGCCTGGGGCATTGTCATGACTCTGATGGGAATCGTCAAAAACTATGCCGGTCTTCTCGCTACCCGAATGGCTCTTGGTCTCGCTGAGGGCGGTCTATTTCCTGGTGTCACATACTAGTACGCCTCCCCCTGTTGCTCCTTTCTTGGGTGGCCCATTGACTGTACAGCAGCATTACCTTGTGGTACAGGCGCCATGAGTGCGGTCTGCGAATCGCAATCTTCTTCTCCGCTGCCACCGCGGCGGGTGCTTTTGGTGGTCTCCTCGCGCGTGCCATCATGGAGATGGCTGGGGTTGGTGGCCTTAACGGGTGGGCTTGGATATTTATCATCGAAGGGCTTGTGACGGTGCTCGTGGGTGAGTGTCACTCTTCCAATGTGACGCCCACCACTCATACAAGAAAACAGCATTCTTTGCCTTTTATGCCTTGCATGACTACCCTGATACCGCCAAATTCCTTACCCCCGACGAAAGAAAGGAAGTCGTACGGCGTCTACAAGAGGATTCTACAGTCTTATCCGACAAATTTCGGACAAGGTTTGTCAAGGATGCATTCAAAGACTGGAAGATCTGGATCCAGATGTTTATTGCTATTGGGACCTTTTTACCCGTTTATTCCGTATCCATCTTTCTGCCCACCATCATTCGCAGCATGGGGCACAACGCCGAGTTGGCCCAGCTGATGTCGGTGCCGCCCTATGTTACAGCGTGTATTGCAACTGTTGCAGGCGGCTATGCCGCGGACAAGCAACGAAAGCGTGGTATATACGTTGTATGCTTCTGTATTGTGTCGTAAGTGCCCTCTATCACTTTGAACACGGGCGAGGCTAATCTGAGCCAGGATCGTCGGGTTTTTGATTCTCATCAGCGTGGAGAACAACGGCGTCAAGTATTTCGCCTGTTTCCTTGTGCTCCTGGGAATATTCCCCAATGTGCCTCAAACGGCATCTTGGAACGGTAACAATATCGGCGGATCCGTCAAGCGAGGAGTCGGAGTAGCTATGCACATTGGTTTCGTAAGTGTGACCACGAGCGACTTCCGTCAAATCCTGGACTAACGTTCTCGGAGGGTAACCTTAGTGGCGCCGTAGCGGGCTTTATCTACAGACAGGACGATGCTCCTCATTACCGTGCCGGCCACGGCACTTTGATCGCCACGTTGTGCATGAGCTGCCTTCTGGCGGTTTTTATGACATGGTATCTGCGGCAGGAGAATGCTAGGCGCGATAGGGTGCACAAGGCGCCGAGCGACTATACCATAGCAGAGATGGAGCTGGAGGCTGATGAAGGCGACAACGCATCCTTCTTCCGGTATACGATTTGAAGTTAAGATCGAGATGTATCTATAGAAGGGCATGTTTACGTGTGTCTGGAAGTAAAGAAAGAAGTTAGAAGTAGGTTTCCGTTAGACAAGGACTCTGTAGGGCAGCTCAGGGTGATGGTAATCAGCGAGGTGAGCAAGTCTCCAGCAAGGCCTTTGTCGATGCTGTGCTTCCTCCCAGTATAAAGTGTTGCAATATAAGGTGCCCTAGCTAACCAGTAAGGGATATTTGTCTTTTGCTTTGTGACAGTTATGAGCCCTCAGTTTCCGAGTGGCATAACCTTGGCATAACTGCGCATTGCGTATTGGCAC
>JABCKW010000565.1:0-41901 GCA_014824385.1 Fusarium cyanostomum
CGAGTTGGTCGGGAGGGTGTGGGCGGGCCGGCGGGTCTGGGTGCGGAGGGGGAGGAGGGGGACGTTGCCGACTAGGCGGGGGACGTTGGGGTCTGAGTTGAAGACGGAGTTGTATGCCTGGAGGGAAGCATGGTTAGCTCGGGTGTTGTGGGTTGATATCGCGGGATCGGAGGCGGAGCGCATTCGTATAGATGCTCGAGGGAAGCAATGCGAGTGTATAGACATACCGGCATCTTGAACAGCAATGGAGCTTCCACGCTCAGTCTATCACAGTTGTTGCCTGAAAAGATAGTCGAGTCGGCGCAAGTTGCGAGAGATGCGAAATGCGCTTCGTCACTGGCGGGGCTCACCAAGCTGCTTGCTTCTTGCTCACGAAGCTGTCGTCAATGGTGTGGGGCAAGTTGATGCCTTGCCAGCTCCGTGCTCTCCAGAATCAGGCCAACACTCAAAACTCAAAGTCGTGGCGCAGCCCATTCCACCGCCACTTCCTGCAAGGCTTTGTCACGCTTTGGCCCCGCTTCAAGTGGCTGCCTAGCACTCACGTGAACTCGCTTCTCGTTCGCGCCGATTCCACCCGCGCAAAGTACGGTGGCGACGCGCTTTTCTTAGGTTGAGTTGCGTTGTTGGGTGGGTACTACATGTGTAACTGGCCTACGAGAGCAGGGAAAGCGTGAGGATCCTGATGCAGCCTATTTCAGGGCTTGTTCACGCTCCCACGAGAAAAGGCTGCGCGGCCCGCCCTATCGCGAAGTGTCATCGACTTTCTCTTTCTCCTCCCCCCTCATCATTCAGTTTTCACAAAGGAAATCGCTTTCATCTGCCTTTGATTGCCTCTTTTTGCGCAGTCTCTTTTCTTATTGGACGCTGTCTCGGCAAGCGGCTGCCTTCTAAACCCCTTTTTTGCTTTTTTCCCCAAGGGCGGCGCTCGTGCCAGCCGCTAGTGAGCGCCTGTCACTGGATATAAACAGGGAATCACTTGGGGGCGCGTCGCAACGGACCAAAGGAGGACAGAAAGATCCGGGTTCAGGCAACCAAACAAGAAAGAGTCATCCAAGGAGACAAATACCATCAATCGATGCTAGCACTTGAGTAAGCACGCGTCTTGCTCTTCTTCAGCAGTCCAAATACAAATCATCCTGGACGCTAATCCTGCCCGCGATAGTTCGCTCTTTGGCAACGGCAGCTTCATCCATCAGCTGCGTAATATGGTGGACATGGCGACCTCCCACCCTTCGACACCATCGACAGCCTTGTCGCGCAGCGGCCCCTCTCCCGAATCGACGCCATGCACATCACAGGCGCCTGTCGCGACCCCAAGAAAAAGGCGCCCGCATCGCGTCTACCGGCCGGCCAAGAATTCCCTCTACGACATCTTTCAGCAACACGCCGGCACGTCGCTCTTTGTGCGCCCCATCTGCTGGACTGATTTGCACGCGCAACTCCTCGGCGCACGATGGGAAGAACTACCTCCATGCGACACACCCCAGCCTGCGGCGTCTCCTGGCACGCCACCTTCGCGAGGGCATCTGAGCCCATCGAATACCATCATCACCTTGAGCAACGCGCTCACGCAGATCCTTCTACCCGACTCGATGCACCCCATCCTCTCCTCAAACGCCGTCAAGACAGTCCTCATGACGCTGTGGCCTGAGGCCTTCAGCAAGCCGCATTACCTACCTGAACTCCATCTCTGTTTCGGTGGTCGCATATATCGCGATGCGGTGCGCGCGCAGCTCATGTGGAACTTTCCTTCTGACGAGTCCAAGTCATCCTACTCCTCCTTCAAATCAGTTTCAACACGTCCCGCAGAATCCTTCAACATCTCAACACAGTCCACTCCGAACCAGAGTCCGGCCAATTTACCGATGATCTGCTACATCGGCAAGAGCCAGCTGGCTTCGGTCCGAAACAACCTATTCCGTGTCGCACCTGGCCCTGGGAGATCGTGGAACGAGCCCGTGTTCCGTCTGCAGCAACTGAGGGCTCGCTTGCTCGTACCATCCAACTCGGATCACGATGCGCATTTTGTGGGCATCTTCCTGGGGATGGCTCAGAGGCATTTCTACGCGAGCCCACCCGTCACGGGCAGGAGAGACTCCCGGATGTCTCCTGGGAACGGCATCCCGCCGTGTCCCAACTTCCAGGATTTCAAGTTGCGGCTCCTCACCCACGACACGGACACGTCAGAGTTTATTGTATATACGGGCTACGTGACAAAGGAATTCCTGTACAAGTTTCACGACCCATTCAAGGCACCAGCCGGCGATGATGACGCAGCGATTTCGGGGCTCAAGATCGAATACACGAGGGTTCCCATCTGGCCGATTCTAGGCCTACGAGAAAGACTTGGCAAAGCGTTGGGTCAAGATGTTGTCGGCGCTTTCAATCCTGACGAGATAGAAACTTGGGAGAAAGATCCGGAAAAACAAGACAGCGGGAAACGTAAGCGAGAGATCCTTTCGGAGGTCATCAACAGCAGCTTCGAGGAAGACTCTGATGACGAGCCGACCTTGGTGTCAAAGAAGCGTTGTTTGGGCGAGGGCACTCCAGTGGGTGTGGTGATGTAAGACTTGGGCTTTGACGAAGGCATGCTGTAGGGCGTTTTCCGACACTCTCGGACCGGTTTTTTAAGCAGTATACTATATATTGGGCGGACGGTTCTACGGTTTGCATCAAGACTTTGCCTCACAGGCACTTGTATGGGATGGCAACGGCGCGAAGGGATCACGGTCACTAGGTTATAAACGACACTATGTGGTATGGGAATATGGGATTTTTACGCATGGAACGAAGCGGAATGGAATGGAATATTTAACACAGGTAAATATTATGCTTCATTGTTGATCTTACGCGAGACCCTGTTAGGACGGATGATCAAAGGCTTGACGATGAATTCACGAAGATATTTCTTACCTAGAATGCCTCTCGGTGTCACTTTCACGCCGAACCTGCCGTTCGGGATTTGAAGACTATTGCAGTAAATAAGCCGGATATTAATAATTCCTTGTAGTCTAAGAGTGAAAAGGCGGAATGTAGAATCTCTTGGTCCCCATGTCCGCAGAAGCCGATCTCATCACCCCGCTCCTCGGCTAAGAATCCATGTGGGCATCGAGATTCCCCAGCATCAACCACTATCATTACTATCGTTCGAAAGAACCATCAGCGTATACCGAACCAAAGACATGTCACCGCGAAAGATATCCATGGGTATATCCCATTCCTCGCATCAACTCCACATCCGAACCTCGGGATGCTGCACCAGCACACCCTTCCTTGAACTACTGTACTTCGCTCGTGAAGAGGGGAGATTTCTAGTGGCCATGTGGAGTTAACGCTGACATCTCCGTACGATGTGCACACCCTCTTTGCTTGCTTTTAGCATGGTGAAGTGGTTTCCGGTTGTGGACGTCATGGGATGGATGGGCGGGATGAAGAGCTGCTTGGGAGTGATACTAGCGCGGCGGGGGATTAAGAATGCCGAGATGGATGGACTCTAGTGCGGTGAAGATCGCGACTATTGCCTTGTTTGTCCAGGTCGACCGATGATTTGGAGCCAGGCACAAGAGGACAGGGCATCAGAGTCGCACTTCTGGTCCAAAGCAGCTGAGCCCGTGAGGTGACCAAAAGATCATATACACGCCTCATATTTGTTAAGCTCCAGGTAGGGCCAAGACGATTGCGGAGTATGAATTCCTTTTATAGAAATTTTCTATAATGACATTGGATTGCAAGGTTTGTTTTCCGAAGACCGCTCGATTGATTCGGGGCAAGGGGTAAATTACAATCAACAGTGACAAGCCCAGAGTCTCTCGGCGAGCGAGGAACTCCTCCGCGAAACAAATCCTTCTCTCACCAGCGATGCATATGCAATTGGCAGCTGTTGATCGATATATCCCTCATGGTGAATTGCTCTTTTTGGCGCCTTGGCAGGGAAAAGATACTTTCCGTATCCAAGAATTGCCATGTATGTACCTAGGCTAGGCTATCAAGGCACACCGCGTCTTCGCTTTGAGCCGGTCGCTTCCCCCGGCTCGAGTGGCTTCGGGGCCGACAGTGTGGGTTGGGGAAGGCACAGCCTGGGGAGTGGGGACCGGGGCCCTGGTCGGCAGGTGCCATCCCACGCATCTTCTGTCAGCCCTCCGGGCTTCTCCTCCAACTCCGTCCCCTCCACAACCTTTTCCAATGGAACCTCTACTATCCTCCACCAACCAAATCATACTAGCCCGTACGGCCAAGGTGATCGTCGTCCCTCCACCATCCTTCTCGTCCCTCCACGTGCCTCAATGCAGCCAAAGATGCCTGTTGTCCTCGCACCATCTCCCAAAAGGTAGAGCTCTTCAGAGCTACTGCCTCGGCCGATTTCGACCCTGAAGCTAGAACCGCTTCTCTCCAGCACCTTTTCACTTTCATGTGCTCTCCGGTCCTCCGCTGCTCCCGGACAACCCCCGATCTACCCCGTGGGGAAGCGGGGACTCGATGGCTGACTTCGGAGCTCGTCGGCCTTGAACCTCATTTTGGACCTGATGTACCGGGCTTAGTCTTGATGGCCTCGCGCGGCCACGGTGATGGCTTCCCATTTGGAGGGTTAAGCCGCAGGGATGGTCCATGGAAGCTAAAACATGGCGGTGGGAGTTGACCTCGCCCAGGACTGCGGCCTGAACATGATGTGGAGCAACATGAAAGTGCAGTTCTGATGGAGAATGCATAGGGGAAAGGGAAGACAAGGCCACGGCATCGAGGAGTTCAAATTGAGCTCGTTTCCCTCCCTCGGAATGCTCCTCGACACTTCTGAGCTACCGGAAAGCATCGTCGCTTCACTGGCCTCTTGTCTTCCAGCAGAGTCATTCTCCCCTTGTCCCTACGGCTATTACCCAAGGTAGTGCTGTGGCTCGTCTTTGCCGTTTACTTCTCTTGTCCTCTTTCTGAGCCCTGAGCCTTGGGTTTATTTTGCAAGTCTCCATCACCAAGATGAAGCTTCATAACTTCCTCTCCGGCTTGAGCTTTGTTGCCGGCGTCCTAGCGGCGCCGGCTGCGGTGTCCGTCCCAGATCCAGCTTCGCCTGCCACCATTGAAGAACGCGCCGCCAAAGTCTCCGTTGCCGTTCCCGCCGGTACCGTCATTGGTTCTAGCTCTGGCAAAGTTGAATCGTTCAAGGGCATTCCCTTCGCAGATCCACCTACGGGTTCTCTGCGTCTTAAACCCCCAAAGAAGCTCTCCAAGTCCCTGGGAAAGTTTGACGCATCAGGCAACAGCGCAGCGTGCCCTCAGATGTTCATCTCGACGGAATCCCAGGATATTATTCAAGAATTCCTCTCCAAATTCTTAGCCATTCCCCTCCTTAGGCCCATTACCGGACAGGAGGATTGCCTCACCATAAACGTGCAGCGTCCTGCCGGCACCAAAGCTGGCGACAAGCTGCCCGTTCTCTTCTGGATCTTTGGCGGTGGCTTTCAACTCGGCTCGACTGGCATGTATGACGGTACTAGCCTTTTGGGTACTGCAATTGACCAGGATCAACCCTTTGTGTTCGTCGCTGTCAACTATCGTGTTGCTGGGTTTGGTTTCATGCCGGGTCGCGAGATTCTCAAGGACGGAAGCGCAAACTTGGGCCTGCTGGACCAACGCATGGGGCTCGAGTGGGTTGCCGATAACATCGCATCGTTCGGAGGTGACCCTGAAAAGGTTACCATTTGGGGAGAGTCTGCCGGCGCCATCTCTGTGCTTGACCAGATGGTCCTGTACGGCGGTGATGCTGACTACAAGGGTAAGCCCCTTTTCCGCGGAGCCATCATGAACTCTGGCAGTGTCGTCCCCGCGGGCCCGGTGGACAGCGAAAAGGCACAGAAGGTATACGACAGTGTCGTGAAGAACGGCGGCTGCTCGAGCGCTTCCGACAGCCTCGAATGCCTTCGAGGGCTAAGCTATGACAAATTCCTGGAAGCTGCCAACTCCGTCCCAGGAATCCTGTCGTATAACTCACTGGCACTTTCCTACCTGCCTCGCCCAGATGGAAAGGTGCTCCCGGACAGCCCCGATGCACTCATCGCAGCCGGACGCTATCATGCGGTTCCCATGATCAACGGTAACCAGGAGGATGAGGGCACTTTATTCGCCCTTTTCCAGCCGAACCTTACCACGACGGCGAAATTTGTCGATTACCTCCAAAAACTCTACTTCTCTGGGGCTACCAAGGAGCAGCTAACCGGCCTCGTCAACTCCTATCCAACCGCTCTCAGTGCAGGCAGTCCCTTCCGCACTGGCATCCTCAACGAGGTCTTCCCGGGCTTCAAGCGCCGCGCCGCAATCTTCGGTGACCTCGTCTTCACACTCACCAGGCGCCTCTTCCTCACGGCGGCCACGGCCACCAACCCGAACGTGCCCGCCTGGTCCTACCTGGCGAGCTACGACTACGGCACGCCCATTCTTGGCACGTTGCATGGCTCTGACCTGCTCCAGGTCTTCTTTGGCATCTTTCCCAACAACGCCATGAGGAGCATTCGAACATACTACTTCAACTTCGTGCACAATCTCGACCCAAACAAGGGAGTTACCAAGTATGCCAAATGGCCGGAATGGAAGGAAAGCAAGAAGCTCATGTGGTTCAAGTCGGCGAATGGGAATGATATCTTGAATGATGACTTTAGGTCGAAATCGTACGATTGGATTGCGAGTAATGCTGGTGCTCTGCGGATATAGGGGGGTACTGTTTGTTTTCACGTGTGAGGACGAGTTTAGGATATCCAATGAACGTAACGAATAAATGGGCAATGGGATTGGCTTTTGGGCCATGTTTAATCATGTTTGCGGTGCGAGTGATCAAGTGAGAGGCACAGGCGACGTTCTGATCTTCTCTTCATTGTCTCAGGAGTAAGTTCTATCCGGTTAAGCCAGGTGTGCATATGCTGTTGTACTTGACGGATTGATTACCCAAGGAGTTGCCCAAAGTTTGGTGACATAGAACACAAACAACCCTACTCAGTTTTGGCACCTTTCCTTTCAGAGGATGTGGTTGGAAAATCCCAAAGACCTCATAGACTGCCAAAAAGCGGTGGCGGCGTTGCCAAGGGGAAAGCCAAGACTTCAAAGTTCTCGATTTGGGGCGTGCAAAAACTATTTCGTCACGGAAAAGTTTCACCTTTTCAATTCCACCAGAGAAGATGGTACGCACAAGGTTCCACAATATCAATTAAGCTTTGCGTGAGTATCAAAGAGGGATCCAAGAATAGAAATATCAGTCACAGATGATTCATGAGGAAAGGAATTGAGCCAAATATCGTCATCATAGTCTATCGGGTATAAATTCTATCAAGCAATGGCCAGCCACCGCTTCATTCTCCATCGATTGGGGGAGACCGTTGCACTGGGATGCCCAAAGTAACAGAAAACCACTCCGACAGTATCCCCAACCAAAATGAAAAATTTCCGTATGCATGAAATAGCAGAGCTCTCGTTCATCAATAATGTGAAACATCAGGTACCGGAACCTAATTCCAGTTGGGAGCATATGTGATGAAAGCCATCAGGATACCGGAGATGAGACCAGCAGTGGGCACGGTGATGAACCAACCCAGGTAGATCCAGCCAACCATGCGCCAGTTGATAGATCGCCAGTCGCCGTTGCAGAGACCGACACCGACGATGGCACCAGTGATGCACTGAGTAGTAGAGACGGGCAGCTCTGTGAGGACTTGGTTAGCATATGTAGGTTCCAGAGGGTATTGAGAGTAGAACGTACTGAGGCGAGTAGCGAGAATAATGGTGATGACTGAGCCCAGCTCCATGGAGAAGCCACGGGCAGGGGACATGAGAGTGACACGGTTACCCAGATTGCGCATGATGTTGTAGCCGTAAGTCCAGAGACCAATGACGATACCAGCACCACCGAAGGCAAGAATCCAGAGAGGAACCGGAGACTCCTTGCCGGGGACCTTGCCCGAGTTCCAGATCTCGAAGATGGAAGCGTAGGGGCCGACAGCGTTTGCAACATCGTTGGCACCGTGGACGAAAGAGGATGAAGCAGCAGTCATGACTTGGAGGAACGTATAGAGAAACTCGGCGTGGTTGTCGTAGTGAGCAGCGCGGGCATGGATCTCCTCGACGTCACCAGCGACAACAGACTTCTCGCTCTGGGAGCTGACAATATCCTTATCGACACCGTGCAGGATAGCAAACTTGACAGCCCACCACATAAAGGCACCGGTGTACCAGGAAACGTCGGGCTTGGGGCCAACCATAGACTTGTGCTGGGTCTGGTTGTTGGCCCCAGCGGGCGACTCCTCGGACGCGCTGTCGGCAGCGGGCTTCTTCTCATGACCAGCCTCGAGGTCTTCACTGACAACAGCAGCGTTCCGAGCACGGCGCTCCTCGAGCTCCTCGCGGGTAAGGTGGCCCTCGTAGAAGTTACGGACCTGACCCTGGAAGTTCTCGGGAGCAGGAGGGACGGGGCCGCGGCGGAGAAGGAGAGGACCGAGGCAGATGTGGTAAGCCTTGAGCTGCCAATCCTCCTTAATGACGACGCGGTACAGCCAAGGGACGAGGGTAAGGGCCATCAGAAGACCCCAACCAGCACCAGCAGCCACAATGACACCGGGAATCTGGGCCTCAGTGAGGTTGACCTTGTAAGAGCCACCCTTCCAGATGAGAAGCATGACAATAAGGGAGGCAGTGAGCCAGAAGTAGAAGGGGACGAGGATGAGGCCCTTCATGGCGGGGTTTTTGCGGAGGAGGACACCATACTTGGTGAAGGTGAAGATGAGGGCAGCAAAGATACCGGAGAGCATAGGGGCGATGATCCAGGCGAGGAAGACCTAGAGAACCTGCATTAGGGATACTGAGGGACGTGGCGGAGATGAAGATGTCGACATCTTGGGAGGTTACGAACCTGGACAACACCCTGTTGAATATCGACAGAGCCATTCTCCTTGTAGCCAATCCAGGTAATACCAGAGCCGCCAAGGGCGCCAACACCCATACCGAGGACACCACCGAGGATGGAGTGAGTGGTAGACACAGGGAAACCAAAGCGGGTAGCGAAGGTAAGATAAGTGGCAGAAGCAATAACGGCACAGACCATCCCCAGCATGAGCAGAGCAGGGCTATCATCAAAGGCACCGACGTCGACGACCTTGGTTCGGATGGTATCAGCGACTCGGCCACCAACACCGAGGGCGCCGCTGAACTCCATAAGAGAGGCGCCAATCATGGCCTGGAGGTAGGAGACGGAGCGGGAAGAGACGGAGGAAGCCCACGAGTTGGCAACATCGTTGGCACCGATGTTCCAGGCATCGAGGAAGGCAAAGATGGTGCCTACCGCGAAGAGGTAGTCGTACTGTGAGAAGACGGCCATTGCTGCGGTGTTTCTGTGGGTTCAGAGGAATATCTAGGGGAGGGTATGTGTTTGGGAGAAGTATAAATTCGAGTGAGGGGAGAGGGGAGTTTTGATAGAAGCCACCACGCGGTTTAAACCGTGGTGGTACTTGTTTTGCCACAAGCTGAAGAGAGGAGGGAGAAGGAGGGAAGGTGAGAGACTTGAAGAGACTAGACAGAAGAACAGTGGGAGGAGCACAATAATATATATGTGTATGTGAGTGTAGGGCAGAATTAAAGAGGATTGTTGGAAACGTGGAGAGCGGGAAAAGCGTGGGTTGAGAGTGGTTACTCACACGCCCCCGTCTCGCTTTCACGATGCAGAGAATCCCCAAGCCGAAGCTGGAGAAGAAGGTCTTTCAAGACCCTAATCCCGGTTTTCTTGGCATGTCGTGGATCCTCAGAATGCCAAGAGTGGGAATAAAAGATGCCCCTCGGTCGATGAGGCATCTGGGCATGGACGAGGATTCAGGACATCCACTCGTCTCACTCGTCCTCCATTCAACAGGCGAGCCAGGTCCAAGTGACTCGTTCTATTTTCCCACCTTCTCGTGGGTTGCCCGTTGGTAGGATTGCCGTCGTTGGCCTGCTCTTTAGGTGCATCTTTTGATCAATTCCATCGTCTAAACACAAGGTGCCTTCTTGAGAACGGGCCTTTGAGGAATTAAGCTCAGAGGGCGTGAACACCCGAGCTTATGCACAACCTTGTTTCCATGCATAATTTCACCACCACGCCGCGTCCTTGGTGATGGCGTCGGATAAGTCGACATCAAAAAACACCGCAAAACATGCTCGGGACGCAGAAGGGGAGCACGCGACACAGCTCCCAATCCGTCACCGGCAGCTGCAGATGGCTGCCAGGGTCTGCTGCATGCCAAGCGCCAAGCGCGCCACGGATTCTAGAGACTGGAGGCAAGTATCGAAACGTAGGGGCCCGGAACATGGGTTTCCGCCAGCGGAGCGGAGGCTAGTTGGACCAGACTATGACGGTTGGACATGGGCAGCCTCGCTATAGACACCGACGGGTTGAAGAAGGCATGTAAGCTTGCCATTCAGCCTCCGAGGCGTCAAAAATTGTGCCGAAGCTGTGGTTTTGCTTGTGATCCATCGCTCGGAACGACCACGAGACATACGCCCAGGTGCAGACCTCCCATAGTCTGATCTGGGTGTCCATGAAAGGGCTGAATCCCACGTTTCCTACAAGACCTCCTCGATGTGCCCTCGTGGGAGCTCTACACGTCCTCATCGGCCAGAGGTCGACGCAGGAATCGGGAGGACACGCGAGCAACTTCCTAACAAGGCGAGCGTCTTAAGATCTACCGTACCCGGGGTTATAAAGGTCGAAGCACGCGACTCGTGCCCTCTTTCGGCCGAGCCCTATAGGACAAGGCCTGGCGAAACGTCTGACGGAGTGCCGACCAATAGGATCTGCGCCACGCATTGAGTCTCGGTGCCCAAATAGAGAAATCAAGGCGGATCGGAGGGGAAATTCGTTGCAGGACATGCCATGACTGAGACGATGCCATTCTGTGGTGGAGCTTGGGAGAGGCAGGCCAACTCTATCCCGAATAAAGCCAAGGCTCTTGTCCCCTTCAGGCCTAGGGTAAGGTGGCTTGCGGATAAGTGCACGGGCCAGGCCTTCTTTGGGTGCGACACACAAGAAACAAGATCGTTCTCAGGGGCCAATGCAAAATGAGAATCCCCCACGTGTAAAACATCAACGGAGGATTGGCTACTGGGCCTCAGGGGGTGTCCAGCTGGGCATGAGGCGAAGACCCATGCTTGTACTCTGTATTGTGGGCTCAATGCCACCTTGTTCGCTAACAGATATCCTCCTGGTTTGGGTGTCTTTGCGATAGAGTGACATTACCGCCCGAAGATCATATATCTCCTCGTCAGCGAGCCTCGTCAGCTGGCCATATTGCGCGTCTCGAGCACGTTGCGGCAACTAGGAGGAGCTCCTTGTCTTTTCCATGGCGGGCCTCTCAACGCAGATGGATGCCAGAGGTTATCCTGACCTCGACTTGAAGTGAGAAAGAAGAGAAGGATTCAGTGAGAATGAAGAAGTGAGCCTATGTCGTCGCAACAAACATTGTCGGAGCCCTGAGCGATGCAACCTGCACCCGCATCACCCCTGCAACTCCTCCACCATCCGTTGATGCCCTGTTTTTCGCTGCGTCCTGCATCTTCCTCAGTCGACTCGTCGGTATCCAAAAATGGGATAGCACTCTTCAATCCCATCCACGCCCTTCTCTCCACAACGCCCCCGTTGGAGACATCCATGCGTGGAAGGAAACGCAATGCTCTGTTTGATCCGGATGGATTCGGTCTGTCGATCACCTCGATCGAGAGTCTGAGACGGTGGCCAAGACAACCAACGCGGCAGCTTCTATGCGATGGCCGGGCATACGATGGCCGGGCTTACGACGGCTGTTTACGTAGCGGAGATCGAATCGTTCTTTGCCAGTCTCAACAGCGCGTTTCGGCTATTCTCTGGGGAAGTCTCTGAAATCTTATTCTTTTTTTAGTAACTTAACCTCGAAACGCTCAAAGGTTGCATTCTGGATGTCCAAGGATGATGCTCTCAAACGTCAAACACTTTGCCGTCGGGCTGCGAGTCAACCGATGGCTCCTTACAGATGTTCTGTCTGCCTTCGTGAACACTGTCGCTTCCTTCGCCACTGGGCGGTATTTTCGTAAAGGACCCCAGCTAAAGTCAGCTTATTACCCGGCATTATAACGGAAATGCTTTCCGGGGGCCGTAGACCCGTTCCGAGGACGAGCCCGTCTCGGTGAGCAGCTCCCGAGAGAGTGCCTTGCATGATCGTTCACGGCTCCAACATCATCATTCGGTGTCGTCAGCCGTTCTTGATCCACTGAGTACTTAACGGAGGTTGTGTGGCTCAGCTGCTCTTCCGTCTGTTCGCTAGGCTAGCGGGATCCCCTCCTAGGGAGTGTTCTTTCAACGATCTAGTGCTTCGAGGCGCAGAAGATGCCCCGTTATAGATGATTTCCAAGCCCACGTGGTCCATTGGCTCAGAACCGCCGATAGGGGGTCCCGGATTGCAGCATAAATCACTACAACTGGGGAGGTTCTGAGGAGGTTCAATAAGTGCCTTTCGTTTATATTTTTTTCCCGATTCTGCCTCGTTGGTCGTATCAAACGATGTCCGTGTCACTAAAAAACATCGATCTCCATCGCCACTCCCATGTTATGAACAACCAGACGTTAGCTGGAGTGAATCCTTCACAATATCCAGAATTAGCAAATCCCTAGGGTCAACATCTTGGCCGCTCACCATCGGTAATCTTGCTTGGTTCACATCGAAATGGGAGCAATGATTCCAGCAACACCTTGATTGTAGGATTGCATGGCAGCCTTCGTTGATACATTCGCCTGGTGGAAAGAGTCTCCTTCCATCATCGCCAGAGGCCTTGCCTCGGTCGAAATCATGGTTCGACCATAACTTAGTGGGGATAAAAGCATACGAATAGCTATTTATGCTATAGCCCCTATAAGACTATACAAGTTAAGGATAAGGCTTTTAGTTATATTATGATAAGCAGTTAAATACACCTGTGTCTTATGATAGTAGCTAGGCCTTCTCTTCCTAAACTTGTATAGTCTTAGAGGAGCTATAGCATAAATGGTTATTCTTGTGTTTTTTGTCCTCCGCGGGCATGGTGGCAGAACGACAGAACAACAAAGAAATCTGTCATTTTGACACAGATATCGATCATTATGACAAAGAGATGTATCATTATGGTTATGGTTGGTGGCCTCTTAGCAAGACGAGACTTGTTAGGGTAATCATCGCCACACGCAACGATGTTCATTTATCATGTTCAGGCGAGCTACCGCGATCTAGGCAGCCACATATATGTCGCTCTTGCGAGTGACATAGTGAACTGGAAACGGTCTTGTCTTATCGGGTCTTCATTGCCCCAAACTCGCCCAAGTATAGGGACTCTGTTTGATGGAATTTAATACCTTGCATCGAATCAAACCCCAATGACCCAGTATGGAGCCGATTGAACTAAAGCACCCTCCATGATGTATGTATCAGTAGTGAGTCCAATCAGCACTACATATTAACAAGAGTTCTACAAGGAGAGGAAATTGCTCTTGACCATCGAGTCATTATCGAGCGAATCCAACGCGTGCCTCGACTTCAAGCCGGATAGCACGGAACCGCCGGGGAGGCTGGACACAGAGCTGGCCAGCATAGCGCAGGCTTGGGAACTATGGGCAGTGGGAAGGGATCCTCATTATATGGATATCAAGGAAGGGCGCGGGTTGTAATGCGAGGGATGATTGCGTAGACCAGGCCATTCTAGTCACTCAAGAATGCCCTGGTTGGTGTTGATATAGGGTACAAGAGGCGAGATGGATAGCAAGCGCATAGCCACGGAATAACTGGGCATAAGTTCTAGTAGAAGATAAATCTAGCGACTGTATTGCAGATGGTTCTATAAGGATAAGAGTAGTAAATAAAAGCGATTTTATAATTCCCTTGAATTGGTGTTTTAACAAGCTAGTAGAATCCACGCAGGCCAGCGTAGTAGGTTAAGAAATTGCCCCATCGATCGTATCCAAGGGATTTGCCTAATAAAAACACTAACTGATAATGTCATTCATCGCACTTTACCTCGGGCTGCTAGATCAAGTCAACTAGCCGTTTAGATTCCGTAGAAAGGAATTGTTCATTCAGCTAGATTTCACCTGCGAAGTAGAGAAGACAGTCAATTTAATACGACGCAAGGCGCGGTTAAAGCCTTGTCAGATTCACAAAAGATCCTATGAAAGACAACCATTACATCTTGGCCCTTCACGAAACTCCAGTCTCCAAGTCTCGTACCTTCCTGTCGCTACTGGTACCGCATGTCCAATTGCCCAATTCGGCGAAAGGTCTGGTTAGAGCGGTCAAGCAGCACTTGATTGGCTCGCTTATCTACAGCCGCCTGCACCTTGTCAACTCCACCAAAAATCTGCATCGACCCTAATTAACCCCATTTTGAGGTCAACACTTCAACAAACACCAAGCGTAATTGGTTTAGTGGTAAAATTCTCCGTTGCCATTCGAGTAACGTCGGGGAGCCCTGGGTTCGATTCCCAGATTACGCAATTAAAGGCACCGAAAGGCGTCTCAACCCTTTTGCAACCCGTTTCTTTTTGTCCTGAAGTGTTCTGAGCTGAACCGCGACTTCAAGGTATACTAAATACACGACAACCCTCAAACAATGGTTGTGGGCTTCTCCTTCTCCTCTACTCCAACATCCTGGATCTTCTCCTCATCCAGCGTTCGCCCATGAAGGCCAATGTCAGCCTCGTAGAACACGTCCACAACCTTCTTGTAGCTGGGAACAAAGTTGACGCAGAGGGGGTACGACCAGGCCGCCACAAAGAACATCATGGGAACAACCATGGCTATGCCCACATCATGCCTGTCCGCGACTGCTCCTGTCAACGGCGGAACGCAAGCACCGCCAACAACACCAGCAACGATAAAGCCGCTTCCTCGCTTGGTGTGTCGTCCAAGGCCCCTCATACCCAGAGCAACAATCGTAGGGAAGCAGATGGACTCGAAGAACAGTACCAGGTAGAGAAAAGCGATACCCGTATTCTGATGATGAACGATGGGAGGGCCGATAAAGACGATACACATGGTTAAGAAAACCAGAAAGATTTTTCTTGGCTTGCTGTACTTCATGAGGAAACTGCCAAAGAAACGGCCAACTGCAAAGCCCGCCTGAGCACCTGCAAAGAACTTGGCACCGTCCGAGTCGTTCGTGTTGGCCCGGAGCTCAGTGGCATAGTTGATGAAGAAACTCGCGATGGCGACCTGGGCGCCAGTATAACAGAATTGAGCAAATGATGCGTGGAAGAGCTTATACTGTTTATAGAACGGCTGCTGGTCGGCTTCGGAGTGTGTTTCCTGGGCCTGGAACGCCATGTCTTGGAGATGTTAGTAGCCTGGCGACAACACGCGGAAGGGATGCCAACATACCTGCATCCGTGATCTCAGGTATCTTGGACACAAGGAACAGGACGGCCAGAATCAGCACAAAGGCGGCGATGGAGAGATAGACCCATTGCACGTTGTCTAGTGCTTGCTTGTCATCGAACTTGAAGAAGACATATGAACCGAGCACAGGAGCGATGACGGTGCCGATTCCATTGAAGGACTGAGAGATGTTGATGCGAATTTCCGAGTATCGAGGGGGGCCGCAGACTGCAAATGTCAGGTGCATACATGGGACGAACATCACAGAGTCTTACCAGTGATGAAGGGGTTTGCAGCCGTCTCTAGGGAGCCGAGGCCGTTTCCGATAATGAAGATTGACATGCAGAAGCCGGCGAATGATTTGGCCTTGATGCAGGGGATAGCAATCAACGCTCCAATGGCATATAGGCAGAGCCCCCAGATGAAGACAGCCTTATAGGAGTAGTGACGGAGGATCCATGCCGCATGCCCGAGTGACGCGAGCGGATACGCCCTGAACTGGTCAGTTGTGACGAGGGAAACCCTTGATGGCACAATGCCTACCCAAAATACGCTGCTTGTAGTCCCGCCGATCGAGCTCGGTTGATATCTAGCGTGACCTGAAAGTGTTTGTTGAGAGTGTCGAGGAGGCCGTAACTGAAACCCCACAGGAAGAAGAGGACAGTGACCAGAGAGATGGGCCAGATGGATTCTCGCAGGGAGAGCTCCGCTGCCTTGGTCAGTCGGTCATCAGAGACCTTGAGGGAGCGGTCCTTGAAGAACTTTTTCAAGCCCATGGTGAACTAGTGACGGCTGATTCTGGAGAGTACAACGTCTGCCGACTGTGGGAAGAATCACAGGCGCGAAGCAGCCCAGTGAAGGGCGGGACAGGCCGTTATTTCATCAGACACTCGACCAATGCTTGAGCATATCGCCTCGCAGCTCGGCCGGTGCAGACCCGAACGTCGGGCACTCTTTCGGCCATTTAAGCCCTCCCTTGCCGCCCGTTACAGGCTGTTTAGGTGACACCACTCGAGGAGGATGGTAACATCAGGATCCTCGCCGTGACTCCATGGGGAAATGGAAACGTCACTCGAATGTATCAAGTCTCCACAAGCCGATGCCCCGAAGGTGTTTCGACTCGCAAAGCTGTTGGAGAAACCTGGGGAGAGCGGAGCAGGATGCGGGGGAGGATCCTGGCCGGGGAAGTGATTGGTGAGAGGCATGGGTTGTTGTAAGTTTCGTCCAAGATGTGGCCAAGTTTTCGCATAGTGATCCCCCGAGAAGGATGGCACCATCACAATTAGGCCTTCAAGGTTGCGGGGAGCCGTTGAGTCTCTCGTTAGTTGTGGTGCCATGTTTCGGTGGGGGTTAACTTGAAGCATCAGACGCAGAGGCACTGCCTGCTCTCGCTTCCTGTTGCGACTTCTGGCTTCTGTCAGCAACTGGGGATGTTGTGTGTCCAAGTTCTTTGCTTAGACCCAACTCAAAGGCATGTACCATACCGTACGCAGCGCTACGGTGTCGATCAGTAGTTATGTGCCTCGGCACTTGTCTTCTGTTTGTTTTCCAGAATGCGGGGATGAAAATCATAGCCTTGCGGGTGATAGCTTCGGACAACAGCGCTCCGACTCCGAGATGGATTCCAGCAAATGGCAATGCGCGAGGAGGGTCCCCATTGTGTTTCATGGGCTGTTGATAACTCTGAGGCTTGACCTGGATGGAGCACTCGCCGAGTTCCTGGAGCGCATTCACTGGGCTCGTCTCATTCGTCCTCTCGTTTAGCCGGACGTATGATCCATGTCGACTCAGTAAGCCCGCACAATTTGTTTGCACCAGTATGCGTCATTACCTGGGAAATGAAGACTCTCACACTGCTCGTCAACAAGATCCAAGTATATGCAGTAACCTGTCTTCCTGTATCCTTCATAAAATCTTCTATAATTCCAGTAACAATACACGCAGTCCATTATTCCGAGAGAGACAGGTTCAAGCTCATGTCTGCTAATGTCAATAACGTACAACCGACACGGCCAGTTTTGACGTTACTTACTAGACAAGATCTGGTGATGCGTATGGCTGTTGACTAGAAAACATCCAACTTCCTGGACCTTTGCAGCCGTCGCAGCTGGATATTCACCCGCATTGTCTTGAAAATTGGAGTCTCAGCTCACATGTATAAGCTTTAATAGTTATCTACTTAACCTTCTTTATATATATCTATCATCCAATGAATCAACTCATAAACCCCTCGTCTTCTCTTGTTTTCCGAGGAATCTTACTCCCCTGACGCTGCGCCTGACGCATTCAATAGTTTTGTGCAAGACTCCAAGGACAAGGAACAAAATTTCCATGTTGAACCCGACTTGAAGCTCAGATGAGCCCGCGACAAGCCGGGTTCGTAGAGTTTGGAAGTTCATAATTGGTACATGGATACTCTATAGTATACCTACCGTGCAAGTTATATAGTTTCTGAGATACCTCGCTCTCTGGCTCGAGTTCTACTGAATGCATTCTTCCTATCCTTGACCAACGGGTAACGCAACCCATCAAAGGTGCATGGTCTATCAAAGGGCTCGGCAAAGTACTCAAAAGAACAGGTGGAATGAGAAGAGTGAATGAGAGTAATTCCATCACGCACGGATTTGGCTGTTCAGAGGTTCAGCGAACACAATTGTTGAAGAGATACATTGACTTATTGTGGCACAAACAGTTTGGGAGCCCAACAAAGAAAACTATCGGCTGTTCAAGGCCAGCCCACAACACCATCAGTAAGAGCAATAGTTCGCGAGAACACACTCTCTCAGCTGTTCAATCACCAAACGACAAGTCCATATTCACAACCCACCTCGCCGTATATAATGAGTTATGGCCACCTCCCGATTGCCTGTCATTGCCCAACTCATCCTTCAACCTCCTCACAGATCTCACAGTAACTAACTAGACACTGCCTTTCATCATGCCCAGCGGCAAAGACACCACCTCCTCCGATCTGGCAGCTATCAAGGCTGCCCAGATCCTCGTCGCCATGTCCTCCGGCGCCGGCGACAAGACGTTCAAGTGCGACACGCCCGACTGCTCGAACCCGACTGTCGGAAACGCCGTGTGCTGCGCAAGCTGTCTGGCTGGGATGAATGCCAAAGGTAGGAAGTAGAGAGAAACTTGGCTGTTGGTGACAGTGTAAGATGAGGGAGAGATTGATACGTCAGGTACGTAGCAAAATAAGAAACCAAGTTTTGGATATCCTCTTAGAAAGGCGCGCTGCGTCCATATGCACAAGTGATTCTATCTCTGTAAAACCTCCAACCCCATCTAATCTCTCGTCCTTTACGTTCCATTCCTTCTCCGGCCTCCCCTGGTACTCCTCTCCACATGCCCTCTCAACACCTTTCTTGTCTCCACCAGACTCCTCTTGTGCTTGCTCTTCGCCTTGCCCATGGTCATGAAGATGTTCTTGTTGCGCTGCTTCTCCCTGTTGCTTGTACTCTTGCCCGCTGCCGCATTCTTCGATCTGCGAATCGCCTGTGTACTCTTGTGCTCCTCGCGATCCGGCTTGCCCTCCTTCACGAGAGCCATTCGCTCCTCCTTGGTCAGCTTGCGTAGACGGGCCGGCGCCTCGATCTGCTCAGCTGTCAGGCCGTCGTCGCGGTGTCGGTCTTCCTCTTGCTGACGCTTGCGGCGATTGCCCAAGGCTTTGTCGACCGAGGCAGACATGCGGAGTTCTTGGAGTTTAGCTAAATCGGCGGGTGTGAGAATGGTCGTGGTGGCGAGCTTTGAGATGCGTTCAATCTCCGCCTCCTTGCCATCATCCTCATTGTCAGACGAATCACCGTCCGTCTTTTGCTTCTTCGATGCAGGCTCATCCTCTTCATCAGAGTGGTCGACGTCGATCCAGCCCCCAGAGTCGCTGCTGTCGTCTGAGTCGACCTCCCACTCATCAGATTTGAAACCATCATCCTCTTCTTCATCGCTTCCGGCCTTCTCGGAAAGACCCTTGGCAAGTCGCTTTCGTTTCTTTTCCTCTTCCTTCCACTTCGCCAATAGCTCTAGGCCCTCGATACCACCAGCGTCCTCCTCACCGAACTTGCGTTGGCCCTGGATGCCAGCCTTTAGGTTGATGGTGGCGTTTTTGCCACGATCCCGCTTCCGCAAAAGCTCTGCACCGACCTCTCGGTACAGTGACAGAAGACCCTTGGCTGCCATCATAACACCCTTGTCCTTACTTTTGCGGTATTGCACCAAGTCTTGTAGCAGGGTATCGCTCATAGCCAGAGGTTGTCGAGCGCAGATCTCACGGATCGAGTTCAACCCAGCAGCCGCAACCTCAGCGGCAGAGGCTTCTGAGACGAACTCATTCGCGATCTTTTGAATCAGTGGCTCCAACACATCAGGAGGCACCAGGTTGTGCACTGCCTGCGCCAAGGAAGCCAGGAAGGATGTGACGGACTGTTGTCGAGGGGTAAGAAACCTGATGAACCAGGAGTAGAGAGACACAATGGTCAGCTTGTGCAGACCGACGAGTCGAGTCACCAGCTGGAGCACCAATAGCTTCGTGTCCAGGGACAGCTTCGCCTTGGTGTTTTGTAGGTGCTTCGAGAAGACCTGTTCGGCAAAGCTTTGAGGGTCGTGGAGGAGATGCAGAGCAGAGAAGTTTAGCGGATGAGGCTTGTTCTTCTTGCGCTCAGCACGCTTGACCTTGTCAACGGCTTTGTCGTAAGCCTTCTTGGACTTCTTGGTCGTCTTGTTGATCCCCATTTGATGCTTGACCTGGCCGAGATCAACCTCCTCGTCGCTGCTCTCGTCCTCGAGCTCCTCCCGCTCCTTGTCTCCGCCGAGGAAGAAGCGCACTGCACCGACCACGACCTTCTCATTATCGGAGAGGCACGCCTCCTTCATGACATCGACAGGCTTCGAGTCGGTCCAGAATTGCCGTTTCCACATCTCACGGGTGATCTTGATAGCCCAGATGGCTCGCGGCGAGGATCGGTCGGCGGTCACGAGGTTGTAGAGGACGGTCTGGATGGTGCGGTTGAGAGGGTGGTTGATGGACTTTGTGTTGGAGTTCCGTAGATCGCTCAGAATCTTCTGGGACAAGAGCTCCCGCAGGGTTTTGCTCGGCGACGACACGAGAATGGGGAAGAGCGTGGTAAGGACGCTGATGGAGTCGATGACTTCTTTCCGCCGGAGCAGCACCAGGCTTCCCACGATCTTCTCCCGCAGTTCAGGGTGTAGAATGACATGGTGCTGCGTCAAGATGGCCTTGAGATCGTCGGCAAAGGTCTCTGTCTCCTCCTTGTAGCAATCGGCGACGTGGGCGATCAGGTCAATGATATTGTGGAAGGACTCGATCGAGTCGGCGGTGGCGGTCGCCGGGGACACGAGGAAGATCTCGCGCTGCGCTTCATACTGCTCCCATTGCTTCTGAAAGTCATCCTTGTACGATCTGGCACCTCGAATTAGCGACAATAATCCTCCCGTTTGGGGACGTAGGCGGCCTACTTGGGATCACGACGGATTTTCTGCTGGAGACTCGCGCTGTGAATATTGTCAGCCACAGAGGGTAAAGAGTCATGTAGGGTATTCGTACAAGTCAGCATCCAGTTTCTCGAGCGCAGCGACTTTGCGTTTGACCATGGCGACGTTCAAGCTGGGGCAATTACTTGGTCGTCTGGTGTTGCTGAGGTTCAAGCGGCGGCTGGCGGGGGACCTTTTGCGGAAGAAATTTTGGGAGAATTTCTGGGCTGATAAGATAAGCGCGACCTACGGAATGTGGCCGCACCACCGTTGGAGGCCAAGCATTAGTATAATTCTTGGGAAAAGCAACTTGATATTTAGGAGGTATCCCAAGATACTTGTCATATTTAGGTAAGCCAGGAGCTATATGGGTTCGTGCGCGAGAAACTTTGAAGGCGGACAATTGGATCGTAACGGCCCGACTTTGATTCCTTTACACCTGTTGGCACACCTTTGGACTGAGTATCGGGTATGCATGATGAGGACTCTCGAGGCCAATCTTGCGAATACTTCCAGGACCAGTTTTTGCTATTTTGATAGTGGCCAAACCACTGCACACTTAGGCCAGCCGGTACAGACATTGGGATTGTCTTAGATACGCTTAATTTACCCGCGGAACCTTACTCCAACGACCAGCGACACCTACGTCAACTCCTGAGTACCAACAACCCAAGAGCATCCAAATGCAAAAGAACTGAAACAACCTGCTCCAAGTTTATTTAAAATCTAGTTCTTCCGAGTTTGGTAACAAGTGTTCCTACTCAATGTCCGAATAGCGTCATTTCAAGTCGTGGTCACAACACATCAAACCGGGTATGCACGAACAAGAGTCCACAAACTCCCAGTCTATGATTTCCAGCGTAAAAAGAGACTATTATACAACCCTTCTATGGGGATGCCACCCGTCTGTCCACTCTGTGCTCGAGGTATCATAGGCAAACATGAGCCGAAAACGAGTATTCCCCCTTTTCCACATTTCCACCAAAGGATCACCTTTTTGTTTCCCCCGACAGCGAGAGCGATCTGGACTGCTCCGTAAGTCTTACGCAGCCCGCTTCCATATGTAACAAGAAACAGCAGCGAGTGTTTCAAGCAGGCCCAGCTCTTGGGCACCACTCAGGTCACGGTTCCCAGACAACACATACTTCCTCCCTTGCTCCCCAATGCGTTCGAGATGTTCAAACGATCGTTTAAGCGGCGATTTCTACACCTCCAGTCGCTCCTAGGGCCTTTATCGAGGCATTAGCACTCTACGTTTCAAGCTATGGAGGGTGCTGGACTGTACTAACCTTCTTGATATCGCCGTAGATGGCGAACTGACCGGCGGTGAGAGTACCGACCATGAAGAGACGAGCACCGATACCGGAGAACGAGCCACGGAGGCCGAGCTCCTTACCGATCTTGATGAGACGGGAGACAGTACCCTCACCAGGGAGACCCTGGGTCTTGTTGATCTTGGAGAGCATGGTATCAGCGGGCTGAGAGATGGCGGCGGCGGCGAAACCGGCAATCAGACCAGAGCCCAGGTTAACAGTGGTTTGCATGCCGTCGGACATCTCGTTCTTGGGGTACTGGCGGTAGATAGACTCGGCAACCTTCTCGTAGACGACGAACTTGGCCATGGTGTAAGGAACCCTGGCGCATGATATCAGTATTCGGGAACGTGATTGCTCTGCGAACTCCAAGGGAAAACTCACTGCTTGAACAGAATGGGGCCAAAGCCAGCGTAGAAAGCGCCAATACCCTCGTTCTTGAGCATCTTGCCGAAGCCAGAGACGAGACCGCTGGCGTAGGTAGGCTCAGAGACGAGACGAATACGGGTAGCCTCAAGAGGGCAGAGGGCGATATCGGCGAAGAACTCGGCGGTACCGGCAGAAGCGAGGTAGACAGCAGTTCGGTTCTTGGAGGCAGTCTCGTAACCGAGCTGGTCAATCCACTGCTGCTTGAAGAACTCATAACCACCGAACTTCAGGGCACCCTGGAGGAAGTAACCGGCAAAGGTAGGGCCGACACCAGTGAGGAGGGCACCAGCACCCTCGTTCTGGACGACCTGGCGGAAACCACCGATCAGACCGCGGTTGTAGGTGGCGGGGTCGAGCTGGATACGGGTCTTGACGCTGTAGCGGGCATTGTCAGCTTTTCCTCGCTTCATTGAGGGTTGGATTGCCTCCTGGCCATGGTTATCGAGGACTGCGGCGCGGCGAAGCGGGAGTCTCGGGCCAATTGAGCCCCGGGATAGCCGCGCGCCGCAAAGCGTCCTCAAGCAATTGACCCCGAGGCAGTGGGCACGAGGGCAGTAGGAACATACACATCGACGGGGGTGAGACCACCGTGGGTGACGGAGCAGCAGACGGCACCGGCGAGGGCGAATCGCGAGTAGAGGGCGAGGCCGGAGAGCTTCTTGGGCTCCTCAGCCTTGATGGTCTGGACGACGGCATCGACCTTGGTCGAGCCGGTGGAAGTAGCGCCGGAAGCCATTGTGAGGGAGTCGATATAGGATCAGACAAAGGACTGAGAGGAGATGGGCCCGAATTGGAGGATCCGGACTGGTTGAGGAGGAAGAAGCTTGCGAGGAGGAAAAAGTTTGGTGTTGCTGAGTTCTTTTTCCTGCCGGCGGGCGGCTGGGAAAAATAATGGCTCCTGCGCTGGGCGGTCGGAAAGACTCGGATAATCGGCGCCGGCCGCCGCACGGACCGGGCCAGGGGAGATACCGTGTCCGCGTACGTAAAATCAGCGCTGTTTACAGGCTTTAAGGCTTTACAGGCTTTACATCCACTATCCGCTGCTATGGGTCTTCCTCCGATATCCACCGTCGACACGGACAAAGACCGTTCTTTCGTTGTTTTGTAGAGCTTCTCACTGGTCAAGGTCCAAGATGACGGGGCCCGAGCTATTGAAGCCATCTCCATATGAGTGTCTGCCTTCAGTTCAGACTACCTGACATATTTCTTACAATTCATCATCACCACCCAAACCTCCTGTTCTTCAGGTTGCACAAGGGTCCCACTATCAGCCACTTTCTCTTCATTCCTCTCTCCCAAACAGTCTCTGCCATTCATCCCGCCCACATCCCTCGTGAATCTCATAGAAATGCCACATCTTGCATTCACGGACTGTCCGGGAATTCCTCGGCCGCCCCACCACTCACCAACCGTTGCTCGTCAACGTGGGCTCGTCGTCACGGCATTGGCTGGACCGAGTGAAAATCCAATCCGAGGAGGCGAGGCAAGATTTTTCTCCTTGTCTTGTTGATTATTACCCGCCCAACCAATGAAAATTGCGCGATAAGCACCCCCGGCCTTTTCCCAGGCGATTTCTCGGGTTTCTTGACTCAGGATTCGGTGGTAAACTCTCGACCATGTTGATTTGGTGTAATCTGTACGGATAGTGCTATGGCACATGAAGCTCGCTTTAATTGAACCCGTCTTTGTTTGCGCATGGCATCGACTTGCCAATTCCTCACGAGGTCCCTTCTTCTTTTGCCGACAGCTAATCTCGGGATGCATCTCGGCCCCCGGAAATGCAACCCTCCCTGGCCCATCTCAGATCATCGCCGATTTCAACAGCCTCAGCCGACGCAGGAGCCATCTCAGCTTCATTGGCCAACCAGAATCCAGCACGAGCCATTGCAGGTAACTTCATGCATCCCGAAATATATTTCTCATCCTGAGCAACCGCGGCTCTTTTGCCTGTGGACATTTCGTGGACACGGGCTGCAACGTCTAGCCATTCGTCGTTAACTGAGGCGCGTTAAGCTTAAATCTACTGCTTGGCAACTGGCTTGGTTGAATTTCCTTTTCTGGCCATTTTCCTCTTTCGGCCGTTGGATATGCTTGATTGAACCTGACACCAGGACGTAGTAACATAGATAAGGGCATTATTATAGTGTAGCTGGCCGTACATCAAAAGGCATCCATTCTGCGACGTCGGCATTAAGATACCATATTTTCGAAATACGTCCTGGGCGTAGCTGATTATTCACTGGGCTGCACGCTTGCTTCTAGTAAGATCGCAGTCAACTGAAGTCTACCTATCTCCTAAACCTTCTCCAGGGCTGAGCGACCCTATGGCTATGCTATCCTCCAAGCAAGATCTCTCAGTCGGATCTCTTTCGATCGAACAGATCTAAAACCTTAGAATTACCATATGCCGCCGCCAGGTCCAGACTAGATCGGCCATCAACATCCTCCGACAACGGTTCAACTCCCTTGTCCATAACCGCCTTGAAAAGAGAGTCTGGCTCAGCCGCCAACTCGTGTAGTACTGTTCTTCCCTTTTCATCCCTCACCTGCCAGTCTACTCCCATGCTGTCTAACAGGCTAATCGCCTCGTCTGCAGTCTGAGAATCCCTTTCTCCACGGTTGAGGAAGAGGAAAAACACTGGCGTTTGTCCAGCGTTGTTGCGTGCGTTGATATCCATCCCGGACTCCACAAATCGCTCAAAAATACTTCGACTATTCCCTCCCCAGCGCAGACACCCCAGTAGACCCGACACAAGATAATGCAAGATATTGTTTCCAGAGGCATCCGTAACTGTCACGTCGGCACCCTGCGAGATGATGTAGTCCAGCCATTCAGGGTCAGTCTCAGGGTCAGTATCAGGGTCAGTCTGCGTCTCCATCGGGTATATTCCCTCCACGAGCATTGCCAGACCATAATGGATTGGGTAATATCCAAAAACGTCAGCCTTGTTGACAAGCACGGGAACAGCATCCCCAAGTTCTTTCAGTGCCTCTAACTTCTCGTCGTTCGGGCATTGGCATCCAAGCTGATGATGCAGCCCATTTCTTCCGTACTTGTCCACGGCAGTTGGATCTGCTCCTCTTTCGAGCAGCTGCCGCACACGTGGCCCATGTGCGTTCTCTAAAGGGCCCGGATGTCGTCGGCAGGCAGCTAAGAGGGGAGTTTCCCCAGACTCATCTCGAAACTCCAAGTCAAGATCTGGCAGCTCCAGAATAGGCTCAAACATGCCACCCCTTCTTAGGATTTCGTGAAAAACCACCCGTTTGGCCATCCTAGGCGCTTGACCGTTGTCTTCCTTGTCTTCGGCATAAGAGACAACCTCACCATCAGTTTTGTCTATCTGCCACATCTTTGTTGCTATGGTTGTGGGTAATGCGGGCCTTAGTAGTCCCAGTGGTGGTTTCTTAACTTTGAATGGGAAAGTGTCGTATGGGCTCACGCCCGCCGCCAGAAGAGCTCTCATCATATCCTCCACAACTCGCGCGGTCTTTGTATGTCGTTCATCGAATCGGGCCCATGGCATCCTGTTTGTGATGGCTAAGGGGTGCCCCTGGCAGAGCATGCGGGCTTTCGGCGAAGCTGGGTCTAGTCCTATAACCTCCTCCAAATTCAGGTTCCAGGACTTTGCCAGGCCTGAGGCTCCCTTAGCAGATAAAAGCGCTCTCAAAACACCCAGGTGACAGTTGTTGACTGCAGACGAGATGGTTGTTGGGCGAACCTCTGCACCATGGCTAACCAAAAGATGAACAAGTTCCTCGTTATGGGCTGCTTTGTCAAGACACCGTTCGCCGGCAGAATCTACCGCGTTGACATCAGCACCATGTCCAATAAGGAACTTTGCCGCAGCTGTACGGAATGGGCCTGCTTCTTCAAGGCCGTAGAGGAGCGGTGTCCTTCCCTTGGAATCGCGAGCCTCCAGATCCGCTCCTTTGGAAACCAGGTATGGTAGTGCTTGGACAGCCTGCCACCAGTGATAACCCTTGGCGAGGATATGAAGCGCCTGGCAGCCGTTGACGCTTGGGGCATTGACACTGACCCCCTTCTTCTCAACCAATACGCGCAGCACTTCCATATTGGGAGCAGAACGTCGACAAGCTATTACAGCCAAGGGCTCGAGGGCCTCTCGCATGTCAAGACGCTTCGTCCACGGGGTCATCCTGCAAGGCGTGGATCTTGACAACATCTCTGTCGGAGCCGGCCCTGCTTGCTGTGAGCGCCATTCGGCATCATCGAACCGCCCTGCTTCATACGCCGAGCAGCAATTGTCTACCAATTCGGCGAACCCGAGCTCAGTGAATTTCTGCAAAATGGGTAGCCCCATCGCATCCCCAGAGGTATAATCAGCTCCAGCCTTGTAGAGCTTTGCAATCAGAGAGTATTCGCGGTCGCCAAGCAGTTGCTCAATTGTCTCCCATGTAGTCTCTTTGGGGGATGACAAAACTACCTCGCCGAGCAGTTTCGTGTCTGATTGACGCCGAGCCCTGCACATAGTGACCGTGACTTTGGTGGGTTTCGGTAGTTCTGGTCCCCCAGTGTCTTCATGGCAACTCCAGAGAAGATTCGTGATGTAGTCATCCCATTCGCGTGCCGCAAACCTCATTGCGCTATAAAGAGCCGAATGTATCCAGTGGGTGTCGTCGTACATGTTTGCGCCAGCGGCGAGCAAGACTTTGACAATCTCTTCAAATCGTACAATGTCATGAACAGGGTCGAATATATCCACTCGATGCCCTGAAGCGAACTCCTCAGATATTCGGGTTGAATCTTCAAGAGTAAAGCCTGCAGCCATCAGGTTGTCGCTAGGACTTGCATCATCTCGAGTATGTATGTAGCTGAATGGATCCTTGCTCTCTTGAGGAGCTTCTCGTGACGGGCCTCGCTTCCAAAGATTTTGTTCTTGCTTGAAGAAGACGCATTGGAGTACAGGAGGATACCATGGCTCCTCGATCTCTATCTGCAGAGATCCGTCGAACGTTGGGTTAGCGTCTGCTCCGGCTTCTAGCAGGAGCAACACTGAATCCACTCGCCCAGAGCGACTCGCGTAGTGTAGGGGAGTGAGTTGACGAATGTCCTTCTGGTTTACGGCTTTTGACATGGCGAGGGGATCCAATTCTTTCATCTGCTCAAGTAGCAGACCAACTATATTGCTTCGTCTGCACCTCGAGGCAATGTGCAATGCGTTCATTCCTTGATCAGTTGAGGTGAAAGGGTCTGCACCTGCATGGATCAAACGGTCCACGGTGTACTCTTGTGTGGAAGCGGCGAAGTGAATAGGTCGCAAGCCTTGTCTGTCTGCCGCATTGGGGTCAGATGAGTGGTCTAACAGCCAGTTGAAACACTCTTTCGTATGTTTGGGCGCGTGTTTTCCATCGAGGCGCATCTGACATGCAAGGTGCAAAGGAGTTCTCCCAGCAAAGTTGTGTCGGTCAGTGTCCAGACCAATCTTTTCAAAGAGCGACAAGACTCTAGAGACAATTCCCACGAATTGTGTCCAGCCAGAAACCATGACCAGCTCATGGCACAGCGTGTTACCCTTAAAATCCACCGCAAAAGGTGATACGCCCGCGTCGATAAGCTGTTGATACACCAGGGTGAGGGTTTCGTTTGCAAAATTTAAAGGATCAATCGCTCGAATAGCCTCGTGAAGAAGAGTACGACCCTCGTTATCGCGGACGTCCAGACTCGCAGACGCTTCCATGAAACTTTTGATCAGTTGGTAAGTGGCTTTATGAACAGGCCATCTGCCTACAAGTCGAAACAGCGGAGTTCGGCCCTTGGAATCCCGGGCGTCAATATTCGCGCCAAACTTGAGTAGGGGTTTAATGGACTCGTTGTGGTATAACTGAGACTTGCAGGCAAACACATGCAAAGGTGTCTCCCCGTCGCAGTTCGCTAGACTTGGGTCGGCACCAGCCTCCATCAGTGCCGACAACAAAGACGATAGTCTGTCGCTGTCTCTATGCTCACTAGAAGCATGGGAAGCTACGATTCCAAATGATTGGCGGTAAGAAACGGCATAGTGAAGAGGCCCGTTCCCTTTGAAGTCAACGGCACTGCAGTCCGGGTTGTATTCCAGCATGCAGAGTGCGAGGTCTAAATCATTCGACAAGGCTGAAAGCAGAGGTGTCTTGCCCTCTCGGTGCTCTCTTTGATTGATATAGGCGCCTCCCTCTTCTATTAGAAGATTCAAGTAATTTGCGTCAGCATCTTCCGGCAAACAATGAAGCGCAGTTTGACCATCTTGCGCCTCTGCGTTTGGATCAGCGCCCGCATCAAGCAGGTGTCTGACAGCAGCGGGAGATTTCGTTACGTGAATGGGAGCACGACCCAGTGAGTCTCTTTCATTTACGTCTGCTCCGGCTCGAATCAGAATTGACAGTCCACGCTGAAAGTCGACCGGATGTCTGTGTAGCGGGTGTATCATGTGGAGGATGGGTGATCTGTCCAATCCATCATAGTCAAACCGTCTAGCAGGAAAGTGTGGTTCTTGGCGGCAATACTCGAACAGTGGCGTGTGCCAAAGAATATCTGGCTCAAGTTGCGCGTAGCCGGCCGTACGATAATTCAAAGAACGCGCCTTGCACTTAATAGAAGCATCGGCACCAGCGTCGACCAGAACCTCCATTGAGTCATAATAGTTGTTCCTCGCAGCGACAAACAGGGGAGTTTCGTCCGTCACTCTCTCATTGGGGTCAATGTCTGGTTCCTGAAGCAATCGCTTGATCATGTGAGCAAAGCTCGACTGTGCCGCCCAGTGCAGAGCAAGATGCTTCGCATCCCTAGCCAGGAACGGAAGCATCACTTCTACGCTTTTGGAATAACCATAGAAACAGGCATCTGCCAGGGCTGTAGTCCTCGGGGGAAATGCGTGATGGCTGGGTAGGTCACGGTCGTCTCGAGCCTTGGGCGTTATTGGATCAACTCCGGCATCGAGAAGCACTTGAATGACCTCGAAATGGTTGTTAATCGCAGCCATATGCAGTGGTTTGTAGCCGCTATGATCGTGAGGCTCAGGAGATGCTGTGGCTTGAAGAAGCAACTGAACAGCGCCGGCATGACCTCGACTGGCAGCACACCACAAGGGGGTTCTTCCGCGCATGTCCTGTACATCAATCTTGTTGTCGTCCAGACGGTTGATTAATGTCGGAATATAGCTATCGAGACCACAGAACGCAGCCAGATGAAGATCAGTGAACGGGGCAATTTCGTCCTCATCATCTACCTCATCATTTACTTTTCTCATTCTTATCTCTGGCAGGCACGTTCGTAGCCATTTGTTCCTTGTAGGACGATCTGATAGAAAAAGGTCAAGCTGTTGGGATAATGGGTTCTCGGGCAGACCATTCCATTCAGACTTCGCAGCATGCACATACCAGTTTTCGCTCGCATAGGTTGCGAATGGGAAGTCCACGTGCATATGGCTGAGGGCAGGAATGTATGGATCTTGCAAACATCCAGAACAAAGATATGTGAGGCAGATAATAGCAAGCTGGCAGTGCGTTGATGTTGATTCCAGGATAGGATAAGCAGCAGAGTGCTCTGTTCTTGAGGTTCCTACCAGGAACTCTGTGAGTGAATGGTGAACAATGCTCACAGTCTCGTCGGGTAGAATTTCCAACAAAGGCCCGCAGGCAGCCCGAACCAGATCTTTGTTGTGCTTCAAGCTGAACAATCTTCTGCCATCGACGGCAGTCTTGAGCATATCGGCAAGTTCCAAGAGTCGAAGGGGGCGAGATGCGTGCGTCACCCACCGCAGTATGAGCACCTGCGTCGTCTCAGAAATGCCCGACCTCCTTGCATGTTCTTGCAGGATATCGATATACATGTCGTCCAAGTTGAGGGGCAACTTATGAAGGGTGTCGATGACATTGACATTTGGCTCTAGGAAGGCCTTCATGGCCAGTTTCGCGTAGAGAAACAAACCACTGGCTCGACCCGGAACAGCCTCCTTGACCAGTCGCTGATCATGCTCTGAGAGCGAACTGCGGAAGAGGGAATCTCGGACATAGGTTGAAATGTCAATGTCCACGAGTTTCTCCTCCATTCGAATATCAATGCAACTGACACCCCTCATTGGGGCCTCGACACTCGCGACCGGTCGGCTCGTCATCAGTATTTTGACAGTCGACGGACGCCAATGACCAAGGTCGGCGAGTGAAATTATAAAGTCATTATTATCTTGATCCATCTCGTCCAGAGCGTCAATGACACAATAGGTCAGCGGTATTGAAGCCAAGGCCGCTCGAAGATGCCGCCATAGTTCATCAATAGAAACACAGTCAACAGATCGCGAGCTGTCGATGTATTCCTTGAGCGTTGATTGCAATGGAGGGCTGTAGAGGAGGATCTGATCGAGCCAGTCCCGGAGAAGATTGATAGGCCGGTGATTGGCGTCGATGATCTGCCGAAAAAAAGAAGAAGAGAACCGGAACGCCTTCTTGGCGAAGCTTGTACGTTAAAGTCGCCGCAATTACGGACTTTCCTGAGCCCGGAATGCCTTTGATCCACAAAAGGCCATGGTCGGGACTGTCATGCCATCTCTGATACCCGTCTGAGCGTGGCAGCCATTCTCCGGTGCCTTCAAGGCGCGAAGCCAGATGCTTGTGATACTCGCTCCCATCGAGGCTGTATTCGGTAGGTCGCAGCCACTGTCGAATATGGGCAATGGTCTCTGGCGATTCGGGCAGGATGTTGTCAGCATTGTAGTTGCTGATATCATCGCGGCCAATAACCACGACGTCGTTATCCTCACTCGATGATAGCGAGTGGCGAGAAGACATGCTTGCTGATCTGCTGAGGGTTGATAAATGGTGCAAGATTGGCTTCCCAGCCGTTGCCGGACGAGGGTGAGATCGCGGTCGAGGCTTTCAACGCGTGAATACGCCTCACACTCATGGCTTTCGGCTTCTTTCTTAGTAGAGTATCACCCTGATGCCTATTCACTCCGAAATGGTGCGATTGGATCTTGCTGAAGGGCGAAGCCAAAGTAATGTGAGGAGTAGGCAGCATTTAGGCTGCAGCCAGCCGGAGACATGGGGGTCTGTTCACAGCCACGTTCTGATGCTGACAAAGGTGGGAATGTGAAGGAGGACCCTGGCACTTGCATTTCCGATATAATTCTGAATGTCATCTCAAGCAAGCGATAAATCTATTGTACAATGCCTCGATTGAGAGGAATCAGGACCCAACTTGGGGGCTTCAGTGCTACCTTCAACGCCACGCTAAATTCACAGCCACATCGCAATCGTGGATACCCTCGGCTATCGTACATAAGGTAGCGGGACACCGCTAAACCAGGTCAAGCGTCTTTCCCTGGTGTCATGGTCTAAGAGCTTCGGCCTCTGAACTTTTTATCAAAGTCGAGTATCACGTCGGCTTGCTTCATCACACTTCGTCCAGTCCTCTGTCCTGTGGCGTGGAAGCGCTCGGCTGGGTCTTGGGTAGTGGCCCACGCGCTGAGCATGGCGCCATTAGATCCAGATCCTTGTCCACCCGTGTAAGCTGAGCCGCTGGAGCTGGAGCTGTGGCTGGCGGACCTGCGAGACCACGATTAGCAGCCGACTTGCAATAAAATCATCAGAGGTCTTCTTACTGGTAGCTAGCTGGAGAAGACATTGTAGTTCTTTTCGTTGGTTTCAAGTACGTAGTGGAAAGTTGGTTGGTGAACTGCTGTTGGTTCGTCTTGAATTTGCGGGAGCAAGTTGTCACTCGAGGTTGTGGTGGTTGGTTGCGATATCTTCAACGTTCAGAAGTTGTTGGTGATGATGAAAGCAGATAGATCTCATTTTGCCTGGGATTTCTGGCCTTTTAAAGGAAAGAAAACGGCTCTTCAAGATCCCAGATTCGCAAACGAGACTTGGGCAGCCTACGAACTGGAAAAAGACCAGCGCAGCACAGCGAGGTGCGGATAATGCGCGATGCGCAAAAAGGGTCCAATGGCCCCCAACATGGCACGCAAACAAGGCATCTCAGTCAACGAACAAGCCATTGTATTGGAAATTCGGGTACGAAACGGATGCGCAGAGGCGTGGAAAACCGCCGCCTCGCCGTTGACACCACTGCCAAAGCCAAGATTGGATCTTTAGATCGTGGCGGGGGGCCAGCTGAGAGGTCTGAAACTGGAACTACAGATTACTCCACGGCGGGCATTAGCGCTGCGGGCGGAGGCGAAGCTATCAACTGAACGAGATTTCCAAGTCCCAAACTCGAATAACTACGTCGGCGACAGTGGGCCAGCCAACGCTATCGCAATAGCGAGGTCGCGATTTAGGAGGATCCCCTAAAGCTCAATGTCAGCCACAAAGGCCTCCGTCTTCGGGGACAGAGATGACAAGGGACAGAGATGACAAGACGTGGCTGAGTCGTGCAAAGTGCAACAATTGCAAAGCTGAGCATCGTGGCACGCCGATGGTCAAGCTTGAAGCCCGCGGAACGGCTTGCCGAGAAGACATGCAGCGCCACGATGCCAAGCAACTGGACCGCACAAGCAACAGAGAATGATGGATTCTGGACTTCGATGATCAAGTCAGTTCAGTTGCCTTGCAACATAACTTGCGCATCTGACAGATATTCCTTCAGGGATGACTGCAGCTGTTGTCTCAGGCCAGTGCAAAGTTCCCACGCCACGACAACAGCCACTTGATGACGGCCACCATGAAGCTGGTGTTGGACAATACAGATGCCATGTCCAAACAGGCGATTAATTACCTCCCTCGAGCATGGCGGCGGATGAAAGCTAGAAATAAACAAAACAAAAAAGATGAAAAGAATGTGGCACAGCTGATGAGAGAAAACTTCACAGTTATCTGGCACAGCCCTTGCGGAGAGCATTCAGCAGCCACTCGGGGAGCTTCTGAGGCAGCCCGCCTGGGCAAATGGCGTTGAACACTCGAACCAACAAACTGCACTCGATTGCTGCAAAAGTTCTTGCTTTGAGAAATTAGGTTCAGAGAAGAAGAGAACTTTGACATTAGGCCCGTACAGTGGTATAGACGACGAAAAAGTACCGGAAGCACACCACCAACAACCGATCGGTGAGTGATCCTGGGAGAAATGACCCTTGTTTCTCGGTTGCCGGCTTCACCCAGATGCCCATGCCTCACATAGGCCCTCTTTGGCATTGTGTGATTTGTTGATAGCTCAGTTGGTCTGTTCGTGCTCCAATTCTATTGCTATCTTCAGTTTATTGACCGTCCTTCTCAATCAAGCATTGCCCAATGTGTGGAGTTGGTCATGCGTCGTAATCAGGACCAAAAAGGCACAATCAATAAAGAATTAGCGTAGAATAACACAACTTCGCTTCAACATAGATAGGTAAAAGATCTTTCCATGATCAAATAGAAGATGGCAAGGTCCGATACCCTGTTGGAACTGCAATAACTTGCATCCATCAACGCCAAAACGCCTACCCTGCACCTAAACACGGAAATCGCTGGATCACGCGACAATTCCTTATCTTCATGAAGAATCTGCCAAGGGGCCGGTAGTCTGTGATGCGCTTCCTCCTATTTCGGTACCCAACCACGTTAACCGCAGGGAGTTATGCTTACACGCAGACCATTTTCCCGACGTGCCTCCTAGATAGGGCTGCAGGTCATGCATGAGCTGGACGGCCTTCTCGTGGAAGCACCGAATAACGTCGATGAAGAAAGATTGCTTCCCGAAATCACGGGATTCGCCGACTCATATACCCGTTCATCGACTCACTACGACACCTGTCTCGCTCAACCCCATGCTCGATATTGTGGATGCTGTCTCACCGCGGCCCGCTGTCGTCCATGCCAGTCCCCGGCCCGCGAATGGCTTCGGCACGGTCTCACCTCGAAGTCGACGAGTGGATACCGGAACGTCTAGAAGGAATCTTGCGGATGGAACGTGTAAGACAAACTTCGGGCATCTACCGAGGCATGGGTTCACCAGAACTGCCCATGAGCTGGCAGGCCTGCAACTCATAGATGACTATCATGGACTCGACTCTCGCAGTCAGATACTACGGATGAAGGATCAACGTTGTCGAGAATTGTTCTCGAAGTCGGTTACTAGTCATGACAGAGCCTCCTCACGGACAAGCTACCGAAGCCTCAAAACTTCTGCTCCGCATTCCAGAGTATCGGTACCTGGATTTCTAACATTCCAACGGTTATTAGCCCCATTCTAGAAGCTTGGAAGCTTTATCTACTAATCCCGCACCATGGCCCACTCTCAACGTCGACCGAATGACAACCGGCCGATGATCCCATCAAACCCCCACGAGCTCACCAAGACTCATTTGACGATGGCGTTACCCTCACCCTCACCTAGAAGCTCCTTACCGCGGTGGAGATTGACCGGTTGCCAGGGCCATCAGTCGGAGGATTGCCGGGCAATGGTCCTACATGTTGTGGTGTGAGGTGAACAAGGTGAAGGATCACAGTCGATAACGGCGACCAGTGGAGATAAGGGATATTGTCGGTATCGTGATCGGGTCGCCGGTCGGTGGCCGGTTGGGCACTGCGTTGCGGTATGGCAAGGAGTCGTTGTAATTGCCAGGAGTCGGGGGCCTGCTATGTCTTGGTGGAGAGTATGCAGTGTCGGGACAACATAGAAAAGGAAAATATATAAAGGGGAGATGTGCCCGAGACACAGCTGGAAAGATCAGACATTGGGATATCAACAACCAAACTGGACGCACTCGCGACAATATTCTGCAGATTCTGCAACCGAGATCAGAATACCGACACCGCCGAGACTCACCAACATGGCGACTGATTATAAGTTCGAAGGCTGGATGGGTGAAGACCCGTCATCAGCCGAAGGCAACATGATCTGGAAGGAGTATGAGCCCAAGCCTTGGGAAGAGTCAGATATCGACATCAAGATCACCCACTCGGGCATCTGCGGCTCTGATATTCACACCCTACGAGCTGGATGGGTATGTTCCCATTGGTTCTCTAGGACATCAACACGGAGAACTACTCGCCGTGATGTAACCAACAAACTAACACACGACAGGGCCCAACCGACTTCCCCTGTGTTGTCGGCCACGAAATCGTCGGTATCGCAGTCCGAGTCGGATCCGAGGCGGAGGGAAACATCAAGGTCGGTGACCTAGTTGGTGTCGGCGCCCAGACGGACTCATGCCGATCCCGAGACGGACCATGCCAGGCCTGCGAGAGCCACCTCGAGAACTACTGCAAAGAGATGCACATGACGTACAACACGACCTACCGGACAGGCGGCAAAGCGTACGGTGGCTACGCTCTGTATCACCGCAGCCCGTCGCACTTCGTGATCAAGATCCCGGATGGCCTGCTCCCCGAACATGCGGCGCCGATGCTCTGCGGCGGTGTCACCGTCTACTCACCACTCAAGGTCTTCGGCGCCGGCCCCGGGAAGCGGATCGGTGTTGTCGGCGTCGGTGGCCTCGGCCATTTTGCGGTACTCATCGCGAAAGCTATGGGAGCGGACAGGGTGGTGGGCATCTCGCGACGGTCGGACAAGAGGGAGGAAGCTCTGGCACTGGGAGCCGATGAGTATATCGCGACGGCTGAAGACGAGGATTGGTCCCAGAAGCATGCCGGCACTCTCGACCACATCATCTGCACCGTCTCCTCACCCAAGGTACGTTGTCTTTCTAATCCACGAGATTCATGTTGGGCAGCGTCGTGGCGTGTCGTACAGCATTTGCTCGGCGCGCTGCCCAATGTTGACCTGGCCGCAACCCTTCTCGCGTTCTGCACGTTCCCATCAATATCTTTGTCCGTAATGTGCTTCCAAAAGCCACATGACTAACGCAACCCTACTCGCAGATGCCCCTACACCAGTATTTTAACATGCTCGGTCTCGATGGCACACTTGTGCAGGTTGGAATTCCCGAGGAGCCCATTCCCGTGAGTGCTTGGGCACTTGTACCAGCACGACGAAGGCTCGCCGGGTCGCTCATCGGCAGCCCCAAGGAGATTGAGGAGCTATTCCAGCTCGCAGCCGATAAGCAGATCATGCCATGGGTTGAGAAGCGCCCAATGTCCGACGCGAACCAGGCCATCGTGGATATGGAGGCGGGCAAGCCTCGCTTCCGCTATGTGCTCGTGAACGGACTCGACACCGAGGAGAGTGATGCCAAGGATCAAGTTGAGCCTGGGGAGGAGGAGAACAAGGTCGATGGCAAGCCGAAGGAAGGTGATGACAAGGAGAAGGAAACCAAGAATGACGAATGAACTCTTTGTTGCAAGACGGTACGATTAGGCGTTGTGCGGCGTTTAGCTCTTTCTTGCATTCTTGGTTCTTCCTGGGTGGTGTCCGGAAACCAACAAGAAGCCTGTGTTGCTCAGTCCAAATCCAGCACACTTGCGTGTAATATAGCATAAACCAGAGGCTTTCCTGGAATTCGTAGTTCCAGCAACAATGGTCAATAGATGGGACAGTGACTTTGAACTGTAATGCCACCAACCGACGATTTCGGGTTTCTCGTGGAACCAACGACTTCTTTATCCTTTGGCACCACAACGCACCCACCTCAAGATCAAAGCTGGCAGCTTCCCACCACCAGCGTATTTCACATCTAATCTTATTGCCTCATTTCGCATATTTCCGAATACAGAGCATGCGAACCGCATCCAGCCTCGAGGGTGTGCAGCGAAGCAGCCACCTTGACTGGAAAAGGATGGGAAGCAAGAGAGAGCGACCAAGTTCAGTAGCCCACAGAACTATCAAGTCCCAAAACCAATAGCTCGTGGCATCAACAGACAACCCCTGCTTTCAGCCCGGCCTCGACCGTCATGGGCGAACTGGGATTGCCAGCTGCCCCGCATCCCGGGGAGGGACCGCGAAGCGAGCAGGCAGGCAGAGCAACAGGGGGAAGAGAATGAGTACCAGGAAGATCGACAGGACTACCAGCTTTTCCTCGGACTGCAGGCAGGCCGGCGAGGAAGCTCCATGACCAGCTCCAGTTGTGGCGAGGTTCCGGGGCGAGCGAGGATGTCACTCAGCACGGCACCCGGAGGGATCGCTTATTCGCGAGCTTGACAATGATGGCTGTTGAATATGTACTGTTCCCAACGGAGAGGGCAGGGCTTCAATTCAGCAGGGCTGGATAATTAGGACGGCCCGACGAGCGACCAAAGGAGAGACGAGTCTCCCGGACAGGAAAAGGCAAAGGCAGCCAGGTGGTTTCAGGCCTGCATGGAACTATCAAAAGTTGGCGTGGTGCGCTAACCACACCGTCGGCGGTGGGAAAGGAAGAGTCCGAAAAAAAGTGTTTGTGACTGACAAAGCCCGGCCAGTATTAAAAATAATCGATAAAATAAAATAAACCCCAGTCGGGTAAATAAAAATGGTAACGGCGTCATGGAGTAGAAGAGAGGCTTGGCCAAGAGCGGTTGGCATGTCTTGGACGCACCGATCCGTGCTCAGTCTTGTCTCGTCTTGTCTCGTCTCGGAGCGGGAGGGAGACATAAAGTGGAAAAGGGCGTATGAGGCTGCCAGATGGTTGACTCGACTTCAGTCCAACTTCACTTGATCAACCCAGTGGATCTGTTTTGAAGCCGATCGTTTGGTCGTGGCCGTGGACAGGGGTTGATGTTTCTGTTGGACATGTTGGGCTGGGATGTGCCGATGGACACGGGATGTTACCTTGGGACCATATCTCAGCCTGTCAGAGATGAGCCTCAATGACTGTCGATACTGTGACCTTGCATTTTTCACGTCTGTTCTGCCTTGGCGTTTATGAAAAGGAAACACCTGGAGACGCAATGACCAGTGGCAGGGGTAGGAGTGGGCAACGACATGGAGAACAGAGCTCGTGGGGGCCAATCAAAAGACGAGTTTATGAAGGGTTGTAAGGTTTGAAGGCAGGAACCGAAGGTAATGTGAGCGTTGACTGTTTGCTGGTGCGTTCACAAAGTTAGACAAAGACAGGTGGGTACGGGAAGAGTGAGCGAATGTTACGTGACAATTGACAGGCTCAGTTTGATTCTTTGGTCGACGACAGGACCAACAGCGGATGATATCAAGTCGAGGGCCATGTCAATGTCTGCCCATTATAAAGAGTTACATTTATAACAAAGGCCTCTGTTGACACCATCGTAATCACATGGCAACCGCAGTTGTGGTGATGCTCTCTACCGGGTAACTAGCCGTCACCAGTTGCGCCCAAAAACAAAGCCGGTCTCTTGTCAGTCTCTTGTCAGTGTGACTCCTGCCCCTTTACCCCTGAAGCAAATGTGCATGACCGTTGCCTGCACGCGCTGTCGTCGGAGTCATGATCGGACCTAATGTGGTGCAGGTGGAGCTGGCAAGCCGTGAATCCGGTTGGGCGTTGGGAGTCTCTAGAAGACGCCACAGCGTGATTGATTCAAATTACGCCCCCCGACAGCGCTTCTCGTGCCTGGACAACAGGGTAAGTCACCTTCGTTTGACCATCTCCCGTGCGGAGTAGCGCTGCGTTTTTTCCTCGTGGTGATTGAGTTTGCCAATTGTGGGCGTCCTGTGTTAATCTCCCCCTTGGCTGTCACGCAAGCTTTCACGCACCGCTCTACTTTGCTATCGATGACGCTGTTGATTTCTGGTTGGGCATGTCATTCAATGTTCCCTTTAGCCCTTTTTCATCACTGTCGCACTCCCCGCAAGCGGTGTTAGCCGTCAGCCCGACGACGCCATCACCTGCAAGCCTTCAGGTACCTGGATGACAATGCATATGTTCTACGATAGGATTGGCTGCATGTTGGCTGGCAACAGGCTGCGACTTTAATTACAGCAACGAGATAAGTTGTGATGTAAATGGGAGAGTATCCAATCGCGAACGGCCAGCTGCTACTGAAGATACGGCCACATGCTTGACGCAGGGACTGGTACCTGCAGCAGGACACGAGGATAGGCAGCCAACAACGGCCAAGGGAATTTCTGTCAACCAATTTCGAGGCATGCGGGATTTCAGATCATGCGAAGGGAAATCACAACAGAGAAAAGCCTCATAAGTTGCGGACAACAAGACAAGCCAATACGTCACAGAAGATGTTGGCAGCGTGTGGCATAAGACAGACGGAGGCGTCAAGGTCAACGCGGAGGGTTTCTTTGAGTTTCTTTGAGTATTCTTTGAGTATCCATCAAACCGAGGAATCAAGGAATCGCGGTGCACCAAAGGCTCTTAGACTGCGATCACGATCGATGCAGATGCGATTTATAGAGATTTAGGAAATTATGACGACGATCAGCAGTGACAGTCTCTGAATAGCATGGCCGAGAGATCCGCAAGTCTCCATCACCATGGCGGCTTAGGACTTCCGTGCCTTGGTTCCTGTCGATCGTCCCTCTTCGAGGCATCTTTCCCACTCACTAGCACAAGCGGTCCGACTCCGTCTAATTTCCTTATCCCATTTTCCTGCAAACCCAACTGCCATGCTTAGCCTCCGAGAAAAGATGGGCCACTAGAAATAAACAAAGCCCTACCTGAAGATGGATCGCGAGAGGGAGAAGAGATCTCCTCTATGAGACGGGACTGCATGGGAGATTGGGATGCACCTTGCCATAGGGCGATGATGCACAACTCTACGTAGTATGGACAGAACGCCAACACTCCAACGCTGCCAGAACGCCAACAGATAAACTGCCAGGCTGGCTGAGTGACAGGGGACAACTGCAAGCGAGAGATGATATCCACTGCGTCGTCCAGAGCTGAGGTGGACCGCGAGGAACAGGTATCCCGATAGCGTACGGTTACCCAGAGAGACGGTCTCGCTCTGGTGCGGCAACCGATGAACTGCTAGGGTGCTCGCTAGAAACAGCCAGTGTCCACCTAGTAGAGTCTTTTGGGCTTCTAAGGCAACATTTGAAACCAACTTGCGCTCTACCATAAGGCCTCATTCAGAGCTGGAGGAATAGACTATCACGCCCCAGCGGCGCACTAGTAGCCGGTAATCCCTGTAATACCCACTGCGGCCTCGGCGGGTACGCCCCAGTGCTGCTCGGCGGCCAATGACCTCGCTAGCGCAATCCGCTTACTGCCCGAACAGGCAAGCGCGCTAATCTGCTTGTCCAGGGGCAAGGGGTCGCCAAGTGTGGAGTTAAACGAGCCCACGCCAAGTGGCTACGGACTTCTTCGAGCAGCCCCCTTCCTTTCACTCTTTCAACTCCCAACGGCACACAGCCGGTTATTTACAGCTCGTGTATTATCCCCTTCTGGTTTAGAGCCATCGCTCCAGGCGCGGTCATTGATGGGTACGTCGCCTGGCTCGATCGATAGCGGGACAGGCTAACGCATCTTCAGACTCGCTATCAATTCACTCGTCTCTTGGACTCCCAGAGGACGCACGCCCAGGATGAACACGCACGCCCAACTGGGCACGCCCGTGAGGGCTGCAGACTGGATGAGTGACAGCAGAGGCAGACGAGGAGAAGCAGGGGGTGGCCAACCGCCAGTCGTCTCGACCCATCCCAAGGACTCTCGTCTTGTCCATTTAAGCAGCCATATCCAACCTTCCTGGCACACTCTCTCCTCCCACTTCTTTTCTTGTCATCCCTCTTCAAGTTACCCTTCGCGGAATATAAGTGACTCATCTGAGTGACAGTCCGCAGTCCATTCGTTCATTACAGATCCTGCATTTCCGTTTTCAACATGAAGAGTGTTTCCTTCTTGGCCATGGCCTTTGGCCTGGCTGCCGCCACTATCCCCATCGGCAACCCCAGCAACCCCGACAACGAGGAGTGCGATTGTGACTTTGAGGACGCTTGCTATCTGGCTGTCTCTGGTCTTGAGAACCGTGTCTCTTTCTGCGCTACTGTCGAGCTCCCCAGCTGCGACCTGAGCCCCGTTCCAGCCTGTCAGAACCAGCAGGATGCTATCGATGCTTGCAAATGTTACGGACAGCAGACCACCACCACCGCTCTGGCCACCACCACTGGTGCGCCCTCCGGTACAACTACTGAGGCTGCTACTACAACTACTACTGAGGCTGCTACTACAACTACTGAGGCTGCTACTACTACCACGACCGCCGGTGAGGAGTGCGATTGCGACTTTGAGGACGCTTGCTATCTGGCTGTCTCTGGTCTTGAGAACCGTGTCTCTTTCTGCGCTTCTGTCGAGCTCCCCAACTGTGACCTAAGCCCCGTTCCAGCCTGTCAGAACCAGCAGGATGCTGTCGATGCCTGCAAGTGCTATGGACAGCAGACTACCACTACTGGCCAAGTTACCTCTACAGAGACTGGCTCGACTACAGCTGGCACCGAGACTGGCTCAACCACTGTTGGCACTGAGACTGGTTCTACCACTGAGGCTCAAAGTGGTTCTACTACAGCTGGCACCGAGACTGGCTCGACC
>JABCKW010000566.1:0-17354 GCA_014824385.1 Fusarium cyanostomum
TACTTGGATGCGTCGCATGCTTATCATGTACGTTATATGTTATATGTTATATAATTATCAAACGAGTATAAAGGCTTGGGGTGTGAGTATAAGTTTTGCTATTATAATATCAGTTTTGCTGTAAAGGATTCTAAACCATATTGGAACTAAACAACATCAGTGAGGTCAGCAAACCATTGACGTGTTCATACCTTAGAAACATGTTGGTGTAGCTACCAATTAGGGCTTGTTCATTAGTTCGCCTTAACGACCTGGCAACTTTATGGATCAGTGTGATGCCCTTTTCTTCGAGTTTAGACATAGAAGCAAAGGTTAATGAGGTAGCGAGCATAGGGCACAGAAGTGTTTCAATCATCGTGAATCACAGCCTGACTGAATCAGTCTCTGTTCCCTAAGGATCTTATCCTACAATAGGTCGAACGAGAAGCAGGTTCCACGAATTGCTAAAACTACAAAATGACCGCGGGTAGAGAAGGCTCAAGCTTCCCTGAAAGATTAACCACGACGGACGCGCGTCACTGGCATTAAGAGCACGCGGAACTATCTTCATATCTACACGACTTAGAGGCATGATGTAGGTAGCCATTGAGCCGAGAATTTAACGTTACGTTGAACAGCCTGAGAAGCCTCATGCTAGGTACTACCAAGTTGTGGGTCCTACGAGCATATGCTGCCCCAGACAAACATCTGTGAGAGGGTCTGAGCAAAAATTGGAATAATAGATATCAGGGATGTGCTTAGCCGCCGCCTTGGCAGCGGTGGGAGGATTGAGAGAAGAGGTGCGAAGACAGGGAGCCCACGATGTGCTTCTCATCCTCCACATATCGAATTCGGCACCAAAATCTAGTTCAATCTTCAAAGCTTGTAGAGGTTTTGAAGTTTGTCATTACTGGGAATGAACTGGCAAGTCTGTGTTCCCCGCGTCAAGAGTAGCACCAGAGCAAACTTGATGGCATTGCGTCGGACATAATGTCGACTGTACCACACATGCACTCAAACTTTCGACATGAAACTGTATCACCAACTTAACTTGGCGATACCTGTTGCTGTCATTTCGCTCAGCCCTGAATGTCTCGGCGTGCCCTTATCTTGCTCATTGCGTTGCCAACTTCAGCCCATGGCGGACAAAAGCCCCCTAATTTCGCATTCGACAATTCCATAGGAAGTCTTTACTCTCTAGATCCATTACTTGAAGCCAGTAGAGAACCTTCATTGAGGGCTTGGCTTGGGTGCAGCCTACGTTGATGATGATGGGCTTTAAGGGAGAGTTTTTGAACTCATCCCGTTGCCGGTGTTGAACCACTGCTCCTTCCCCATGCGACTGCTGTCAAGTCTCTGAGCAAGTGCGCTCAGAATTCTTTCTTTCCATTTTTGATTACAAGTCAGTCAGCTGATCAAATGGGCCTCCCTTTGGCATTCTATTTGAAAAAGCATCGTCGCCCATCGCTTCTTCGAAACAAGACAGTTGCACCTCAACTCTCCTTGCTCTACAGTGCAACACGCCATCTCGGACACCCAGCTCTCGGCTCTATGCTGTCGAGCTCGACCCTCGTTTCCCAGCCCTCGAGGCGCATCCTCTCACATTAGGGTGCAGCAGCGTACGATGAGAAAACGTCTCCGAAGAAGCTTGAGGAAGCTCTTGGTCGGGGTGGGAATATCTTTGGTTGCAGTTGTTGTGCATCAGCTCAGTTACATGAACGATCTCGTCCTCGCCATCCCTTTGTCGCAGTCAATCGAAGTCATCAAGGCGTGTCCCCTACCTGATCTCGAAGCGCCGAACGATTCTCCTCCGCGGGATACCTCGAACATCCCCAACCTCATCCATCAGATTTGGAAAACGGCCGACGTTCACACCTACTCTATAGAGGCCTCGCATGAGTCTTGGAAGGCATTGCTGGAGCCTCTCAACTTCACAGTGAAGCTGTGGACCGAGGACGACATTCTGCGGCTCATCAAAACCAACTACTCCTGGTTGCTATCGACCTACGAGGGCTACCCCCAGGTTATCCAGCGAGCGGATGTGGCGAGACTCGTGGTTGTTCACGCTGAAGGAGGGATGTATGCGGATCTGGACGTTCACCCAATATCAGTCGACAGTTTAACATGCCTGCAGCATGTCGGCCTACAGGCAATCTTTGCTCCCACTGGCGGAACTCTCGGGCTGAGCAATCATTTCTTCATGGCGGAGCAAGGATCCGACTTCCTTCAATGGACTCTTGAAGAGGCCAAACGTCGCGGTGGCTCGGTATCGAAACGACTTCTTCTACCCTATCTTCAAGTGTTCTGGTCCACGGGGCCGATGATGGTCACTTCAGCCTTCCAACAGTACGCTTGGATGTACAACACGCTGGACTATAAGTTGGGGGTACTGAATGAGCACTACGGGAGCTCAGTGATCCAGCACCGAGCCGGACGGTCATGGCATGGGTGGGATGGACATGTCTTGAACTGGTTTGCAGACCATGTGGAAATGAAGAGCCTATGGTTTCCCCTTGCCTTGCTGGGCACAGTCTTGGGGTTCGCGTATATGATGGTCCGACGGCGCGGTTGTAAATAAGCATTGGACGAGCTAAGGCGCAAAATTCTTGAATTTCAGCCCTACAAGACCGGAGGTTGGCTTTGGGTATAAATGAGATGTCTGGACTCGGTCGACAAAACTCGCAAGACAGTGAAGTTATGTACACAAATCACGTCGCCTGTTCATAAGATCATCTCATCCTCAACGCAATATCCAGTCCCAGCGGCTTTCTCAAGAATCCCTCCCGTGTCTCCATAATCTCCTGCTTCAGCTCCACGCTGTACCTCCTCGCCCAGGTTGCTGCGATGAGCTTCATCTCCATCTCTGCCACGTTCCTTCCGACACACGCCCTAGGTCCATGACTGAAGGGATTGAAGGCGTTCTTCTGGCGCGTGGTGACATCCTCCCACCTCTCTGGCTTGAAATCATCGGCGTCGGGGCCCCAAATCTCCTTGGAGTGGTGGATCGAATATGTCGGAACGCTGAGAACACTGCCTGGCGGGAAGTAGTGGCCTCGAATGGTGACGCCGGGTGAGTTCTCGGGTATTTGCCGCGGAAGACCAATGCCAGATGTAGAGTGATATCGGAGCGTTTCATTGATCACGTTGTTAAGGTAAGGCAAGTCCCGAACCATGTCAAATGTCGGCACAGAGACGTGGGCGGGGATCTCTGCGTCCAGCTCGGCCTGGAGCTTCTCAAGAACGCCTGGAGTACGAGTGACGTGGTATAGCAATGCGCAAGACGAGTTCGAGGTTGTGTCGCTGCCAGCAATGAGCTGCGTCAGAGCCTCGGCAGTGAGCTCCTCGCGGCCCAGAGGTTCGTCCTTTTCATCTCTGCCTTCCATGAGACGCGCGAGAAGATCCTTTCGCTCAGCCGGCGGCGGATTGTCGAGTCTGGAGGTGACGCGCGCGATGGCAATTCCTGCAAGGTTTTGCACCGCATTGAGGCCGTTGCTGAAGAAGGGATCGGGCAGCCACTTGGCGTAGGGCTTCAGCTGGGGATAGCAGCCCAGCGTGGCACTGACTTCACCTCTCCGGTTCAGAATTTCGATTGCGGACGCGTAGATGGGCGGGCTGTCGGGTGTGGCTCTCACTTCTGCTACGTCGGCACCGTTGGCCAGCATGCCAAATGGGGCACCAAATGCGAGGTCACCAATGACATCGAATGCCAGGTAATTGAACCAAGGCAGGCAGTCAATAAGCGCCTCCCGACGTCCATCCTTGGCTGTCGTGTGGCCTGCTTCAATGAGCTTGTCCAACTGCTTGACGAAAAGATCGAGGTTTGAGTGGATGTATGGCTCAAACTGGCTGATGGACTTTGTGGAGAAGACGTGGGAGATGAGCTTGCGCTTCCGCGTATGCTCGGCGCGATCTCGCGTGTTGAACAAGCCTCTGCGGATTGAGACGAAGGCGTCGTAAAACTCGCTGGATGCGGTCAGCCATGCAAAACACTCGGGCGCGCTGTGTTGACATACGACTTCAGAAAGCCATTGCCGTGGCCGTAGATGATGGGGATTGCGCTGTCGTCGGCTATCGACGTGTGGTTTGGCTGGATCCGAACCACGGGGCCGAGCTTCTTGTGCACCTTGTCCATGACATGATATCTCTCGCCTCGTCTAACGACGTAGAGGAGCCATAGGTTTGTGAACTGGGCGGGGAAAGGCGCTGGGATGCCTTTGAGGTGGCTGTATGTGACGAAATACGCGTGGAGGTATGTAGCCGCAAGGACGGTCACTACCAGTGGCAGCGACCACCAGGACAAGAGGAGGTCGAGCAACGCCATGATACGATAGTTACCTGACAAAGATGAAAGTTTCAAGTTTCGCTGGTCCCGGTTAGTGAAATATATCCCAAGCTTCCGGGTTAATCGATCCCCGAGGGCGGAGAAGGATGTCTAGCGTTGCCATTCTTGAAGCCTGTCATTCAGAGGCCAATTGGATGCCATGGAATGGTCAGTGGAAGACCACCCCGCATCTCGGCCACTGCGAGTCTCTGTGGAGGAGGCCGTGAGCGAGCCTTGAGCAGATGATTTAACGTTGGTTGCTGAAAGTGAAAAGCAGCCGAGGCCACTCTTCAAATGTTCAATCGGACGAATGACGCCTCGCTCCGACCTCCCCGGAACCTGTCAAAGTCTGCGGGGAAGCCTTCGGGAGTTGAAATCGGCAAAGGCCAGTTCCGTGCCGTCCGTATCCGTCGGAGAGAGCCGAGGAGCAATGCTGCGCCTACAAATACTCACGATGCCCTGCCTGCCCTGCTGCGCATGATTCTTCGGACTGACTTCTAACAGTTCCGTTGGCTGGGCAAAAGCGAAAAAGGGAGAGTGGCAGCAGCGTTGAAACTGTGGGTGCACCATTCAGACGTGGCCGCTAGACGCGCTGCGTAAGCCCGCCAGCCGCCGACGGCGCGGAGTCGAGGGCAGCCGGCTTGGTTTTACTCGCCAGGACTGGTTTTACTCGCCAGGACTGGTTTTACTCGCCAGCACTGTCGCAGAAATGCCCTGCATGTTTAAATAGCGCCAGACCAAGCTGAGACGCCCTCGGCTGTGGTGCCGGACAGGGGTTGCGTGTCTGATCTGCCGTCTCACCAATGCCGCCTCACGCAAGACCCGGTTTCGCCTTATGGCGGCTCCAGACGTCTCAGACGTCTGGCCTTGACCGCACTTGTAATTGCTGAGTGTGAGCGAGTTGATCCTCCACATATCTTTGCCGTGTCTGCTCCGTCCGAACTTTTTCTCATTCAGCGTGATCCTTTCATTAATGAACTTGTCAACAACACTCCTTTGAACTATTGTTACACCTACGCTCAGCCAAACGTCAATCATCAGCAAAGCTTTCTGGATATTGACTTGCACTCTCTTTACCAATGAGCACGTGGACCATATATACAGACATCCAGCCGACTCCCGACGGCACGTGGCCAGAAGACCCAACGCTGGCCGACTTCATCGAACCTCCGTCTCCCTCGGCAACCGCCCTGGACTCGCAGAATTCAATGGAGAATCTAATACTGAACCAACAACTCTCGCGAATTATCTCAGCGGTCCAAGAGACAACCCTGTTCACCTCCATCACACCCAACCCAACCCCCGGGGGCCAAGCGCCCACCGCCGCAGAGCCAACAGTCACGATTACCCAGGAGAGTACGTCCGGGGACGACTCTGATAATGGCCCGGGCATCAGGATAGGAGTTCTTGAGATTGTTATTGCGGTCGGCATTTTAGGTGAGTTGCTCCTCTAGATCTTGAAGCAATGGCAAGCTAACCGACGGCATAGTCGTCTTGACCATCATGGTTGCAGGCATCATTTTCTGTCAACGGCATAAGAAGGCAAAAAGGAAGCGTGCGGCCGCGAAGTCGAAGCTGGATATGATGGGCGAGAAGAACAGAGAAGACGGGGAGCACTCTCCCCCAAGTGCGGCACGTCTTCCAGGGACAATATGGCCTCGAATGGTCGATAAGCACCAGAAAGTGCACGATTACTGGCATAGCCAGTCATCACATCAACAACAGGGCTGGAACCAAGCACCGCAGGCCGGCATGCAACCCAATCTGCCTAGATATAGTTAGATTCTCCGTATAAATTAACGTCACTATTTTATACATCTCTGCTGCCCCTGGCTGGTTTCACTTATCGATATATACCGGGATCGCTATATAAGAGCCTGCAAATTCTAGTGCGGTCGCTCAACTGGCATAACTCAAATCGGCGAAAGAGGGACATCTCTTAAGTTTAGTTGTGTATTTATGAAATTCACTGTTGGTGATGAAAACTTCAAGCGAAGTCAGAAAAGTCTAATGCTGCCATTGAGTGACACTACCCTTTGAGCTTTGATGAATGGTCCGCCTGGTTTTAAGCAACTCCGTTTCATATTTACCCTAAACCTAGATAACTAGACGGCTGAAACTGGAGAGTTTGGATGCTGCAAATGATGCTAGCTTATTTTACAGGGCTCCGAATCGTACGAGGTGGAGGAATTCTAAGCCTCTGTCAGTAACCAAAGAGATTTCTATACCCTCAGGCCTATTAGGTTGATCCGTGTACCCTCTTTGCAGCTAAACTCATTGGTATTCTGAACTGTCTAGCTCTGAATTGCTAACCACTTCGCCTTTCTGCTTAAAGCCGCCGGTTTTAATTACGGCTCTTTACTCTCGAGGCCTCGTTTATCAAGCAGCGCCCCAGTCGCTATGATCTGGGAACATTTATCGACACAATAATTTGATAATGGCACCGCTAAATATCTTGCCGCCGTTGTTGCGGCCCTCCTTTGCCGTGGGGCTTGCGCGGGCACTTGCAAACCGAATCTCTCAACTGCAAAAGCCGAAACTACAACCACGACGCCGAGCAACACGGTATCAACAGCGGAGTCACTTGCTCCGACTACCAAATTGACAACTTGGCCCACAATATCGGAGAGTACGGTCTCGACGACGGAGCCATGTACTCTGACCTCTGAATCAACAACTGCAACTCAATAACTGAGACCGACACCTCAATCACGGTGTCATCATCTTTCGCATCCGACCAAACAACAACCGCCGAGTTAACCACCAGCCCTGCATTTCAAACAGAGACCACAACTAGCTCAGCTACTTCTGAGGCGCCAAAGTTCACTGTCCGCGTCCTCAACGGTGGCTTTGAGGATCGATCGCCAAAGGCGACGTGACCACCACACCATGGATGTTAGGTAGAGACGTCACGCTCGACAGCGACCCAGAAGTCGTCCACTCCGGAGGCCGTTCCATGTTAGTATCCTCCCTCCATTTATATCCACCGAGCTAACCAACCCTATAAAGCCGGGTAAAACTTCCAGTGTCATCAGGCCCTGGTAACGCATACCTCCTCCTTCAGTACATCTCCGGCAGCCTAGGCAGACGGAATAGATATGAGTTCACTTGCCACTGGGAATTTGCAGGCACTCCAGATTTGAACGGAGGTCATGTCACATTCAGCACCTACGTTAGCAATGCTGCCGTCGAACTCGAAACCCGCCTGTCTTTAGACAGTATCAGCGGCGACAATTCGTATTTCGCCCGACTCAAGCTGAGAATGGCATCGTCCAGCTTCGGGTGTCCCCAGAGGGCCTACACTCAACACAGCTGAGATCCGCCTCGATGACATCAGCCTCGTCGAGTACGATCCGCCATGCGCGCTTGTCAGTCCGCCCGTTGACGGTTTGATGTGCGGCGCGAAGGGGGGTGTTCATGACCCCCATCGCACCAGATCGGCGAGATGCTGATGTTCGATCCGGAGGACTGCGCTCTAAAGTGTCAGGCAGATGAAAAGTGCAAGGTGTTTTCGCATTTTGGAGGGGATGTGACTGGGCAGTGTTTTCTCTTCTCAGGGACGAAGGATGAGATCGGCTATGTTGCGAATTCTGGAGGGCGGCTGGTATGAGCCAGGATGTTGGAGTTGCAAGCAGTGAGCGGATGGGTTATTCTCTGAAACTCGATATATCTTCCATTCACATTTAGATCCGCACTCTACTGAGATTGGCTATTCGTGGTCACTTCTCTAACTGTAGTCCTCTTTCATCAGTATCCTTCAAGGAACATGCAGCCCAGTCTTCGTGTACTGAGGCAATGGTTAGAGAAATTCTCGGACTACACGTTGTCAACTTCGGCATAGGAAAGCTTAATTGCTAGGTTGCCATTAGAAAAGATGTGCTATCAGAAACTCCAAATCAGCTTGCTAGGGTTGTGCTTTAAGTGTTGAGATGCTCGGGGCCTCAGATTTCGTGCGGATAAATCTTTCCTTTCGTGTAGACGCCATCAAAGAAACCGGACAGTTCCAGTAAGAACTGGCCTGGCGAATCAGAGTACTTTGCCCTTAGACATCCAGTGCCGTCCTCTTATACTCCACTTCGAGTACATCCTGGCTATTATATAAGCTTCTCCAGTATCAAGATGAGACAACACAGGTGCACCAGAGAGGCCGAATTTCCTCTCAAGCGGCGACAGAATAAAGGCTACCAGTTTATACGAAATATTTTGATTTTTTTTGGAGTCTCTAGGCTCACTTGTCGGAGAGAAGCGATTCTGGTAACAGCGAAGTGTTGGATAGTGATGCTATCACGACTCAGAGATACCTACGTCCAGTCTGGGAAAACATCTATTGCTTGGTCCATCGGAAAGATGGACATAAAAAATGGAGAGAAAACTCGCCAAAGATTGAAATACGTATCATGGCCCTCCACTGTGTCGAGTTCATGGCTCTGCAGCTGGGCCGTCACCCAAGTATCAGTACTTTCAGGCAATTTCCTGTCGAATCTGGGGGGCTACTACTGACGGTACTCATCATTCATCGGACATGTTATCTACTTCACTTACTAAGATTCCAAAGACTGCAAACTTGAAACACGACATTCGCCAGCATTTCTACGCGCTAAACTTCCGTCACGGGTTCTTCGGGGCTGGGCCTCCATCCAGATATGCGTTTGGAGTGCATAAGCAAGGCAATTCTGGTTAACCGGCGAACCTCAATTCCTGCCAGCCAGTCTCTGCTGGCGATATGTGGAAGGCGGTTTTATTCCCGATGTGAGTTTAACCGGGGTCCTGCACTGACTCGTTGATAACGCCCAACAGGCCATCCTACGTCTGAGCTACTGCTACAAATCTCATGAGCCTTCGCTTCGTCTTGCCTTTTTCTAGACAATCATGTCACTCTCTGACATCATCGCCGGGTTCCTCGCAAAGGGCTTGTTACAGCCTCGAGGACTGCATAACCAAGAAGGAAGGCGATGGCTGTATTTGATCGAAGTAAGTGGACGGAGAAAGTTTTCTACTTTAGGATCACATATTCACACCTTTCCGATTAGGATGCCTAGAATTCGTGGTGGGCTTATTAGCCATCGGTCTCATGCCACCCTCCCCGACACAGACAGCGAATTGGTTTCGTGGCAAGCAGGGGTGGTTCGATGAGCGGTATTAATGGCCCTGCTATATCCAGCTTCTCGAAGCCCTGCTGACATGCCAAAAGAGAGGAGATAATCGCGGTAAATCGGGTGATCCGAGACGACCCTAGTAAGGACGAGATGCATAATCTCCAATCAATCACATCAAGACTCTTGATCTAAAGTCTTCTAGATTACCCCCTCTGGCATTTGTATGCGCTTGGCCTACTCTGGGGACAGCCAGTGACACCGCCGCACCAGTATCTTGGGCTTATTCTCTGTGTGCTTGGCTTCAGCACCCTTGCTACCAACTTGCTAAATATTCGCACCACGTTTCTGACCATATGTTTCGTCATGGGCATTACTTACCTCGGCGTTTTCCAGCAAGAGAGCTCTTGTTGAGACGATACCTCAGATCTGGGCACTTCGTTACCTGATCTCTTACGTATCTCTGTAGATATGACTCGGATCAACAGATGGACAGCCTGGATGATTCTGACCCTAACCCTTTCCTGCCCACCCCGTAAACGTCATCTAGATCAGCTAACAATGATGACACTAATTCGTGGGGTGCAGCCCATGCCATCTCGATGGGATGGAATCCAAGGCCCACGGAACTCCAGCAAAGTCCGGCTACGCCGTTTCTGCGGCCACGTACATCATGCGTGTCCCGACCGCCGGCATAATGGCGTCGAAAATCTACCGGGCCGATGATAAGTTCCGCTACCGCCGACGGAACAGGACGTTGATCGTCCTTGCTTGCTTCAACGTCAATCTCTATTTCCTCGTAAAGGCCTCCTACGTCTGGCAGAACAAGGATCGTGAGAGGAAATGGAGTGGAATGGCCGAAGAATAGAAGAAACGTTATGTTTATACGTCCACGGACGAAGGCACCAAGCGTCTGAATCACCAGTTTCCTCATTGAGCCAGTTTCATGCCGAGGCTACGACCAATATGCACACGGTTTACCCCGGATTTTCCAATAGTGGCGTCGTCACTGCCTGAATCTCGCGCTGATATACCTCTACCAGACCACCATCTTGACCCCAGACGAAACAAACAAAATGCCTGGGTGGCGCGAGACAGTTGTGGCTATCCTTGGCAATCTGACGTCTCGACATTCTCACCTCCTCCTTTGGTCGTAGATCGAGGTCGGAGTGAGGCTATCGCCGAGCTATATGGTGTCATGAAATGCAGATGCCAAATAGATTGCTTCCTAGTGGTGGTCACACGCATCCCGGTCTAGACCCGTACCTGGCAGGGCACCGTGGCCATGGCATGATCTACGACGGCCTGCCACGCTGTACTATCCGATGGTAGCCAATTGCCCCAGAACAGATCCCGATATGTGTGAGGGGTTATTTGGCCGTCGTCGGGGCCCTCCGTGCTTCACTTGACAGGGCCTGACACACCCGGATCAAGGGAAACGCCACACATGGTGGCCTTGTAAGTTGATATTCGTCGAGTGTGGAGGCGGCCCGGATCTGAAGAATAAGAAGCCCTGGACGGAACGCAAGATGAGATGCCATACCTCTGCTCTTTGCTGATAGATCAGATCCATTGAGCATCTTTGAGCATCCCCATTGAGCATCATCCTTCCCCATCCACCATGCCTGCCATTACCTCGCCCTTCTTCTCTTCCGTCGCACCTGATTTCGAGGCAGCGAACCAAAAATATGCGGCGGCGTTCAACCAGGCCCACTTGCCTTCGCCGCCCCGCCGGTATGCTTTATCGATCTCACAGTGAACGTCTAGGATCTAGGGCTGAGTAAACTCCAGTAAGGTGGTTATCCTTGCCTGCATGGACTCCAGGCTTGACGTCGCCAAGGTGCTAGGGCTGGATCTTGGCGACGCCCATGTTATTCGAAATGGTCTGTTCTCACATGTCCTTTTCCGATATCAACATCAAAGCTGACATGTTGCCCTGTAGCTGGTGGTCGCGCCGTTGAAGCCCTGCGATCAATCCTGATCTCCCAGCAGATGCTCGGAACCCGGGAGATTATCGTCATGCACCACGTAAGATGACCCCATGTTTTTCCCATGACAGCCAAAAGAAAATACCCCGGAGACAAAAGAATATCGGACCGGCCCGGTGCTAACCCCACACTCTCTATCAGACCGGCTGTGGCATGCAGAGCTTCTCCGACCTCGAATTCCGGTCCAAGATCCGGAGGGAACTTAAGGAGGATGTCGACCACATGGCATTCCTTCCCTTCTCTGATCTGCGACAGAGCGTGCTTGATGATGTCGCATTCCTCAAGAAGAGCCCCTTGATCCTGGATGTGCCCATCACGGGGTATGTGTACGATGTGAAGACGGGCAGAATTGAGCACGTCGAAGAGGCTGAGTCGGAGTGCTCCAGCCCTTAGATGACTGTGAAATGTTATCCGGCGTTGTGGGATATTTGACGTGTTTGAGTATGGGTGGTTCATTTAAAATACATAGCGAGCGGGCATTGAAGTTCTTTGGGTATGAATACAAGGCATATTGGACACCACACCTTGACCAAGTCATCATTCGCGTGCACTTCACCTACCTCTCTGAGTTCCACAAGATCGTTCGATAATCCGTCACTGCTCATCCCCGCGTAAATATCTCTAGTCTCCTTCTTCAAAAAAACACCAGCACAGCCCCTAGTGCCTTTATTCTTCCACATAGCCTGGCTTTAGGAGGCCATCTACGGTACAAGGTCACGCAGCTTTCTTTGATCAGAGATGTTGATATGGTCAACCACTCCATCAGTGGCCAGGGCGGTGACTAAGTCTTCGGAATAAATATTAATTCAACAATCACAGAAAACCCACATCAAATTCGAGAGACATTTTCGAGACGCAAAGTCGACATAGCTCGGTGAATCCACGAGCCGCTGCACATGCTCTTATCAACGGCGCATTATTCAGCGGGCATTGACAAGGCAAATGTTGCTGAGCGCCCAGTAGAAATTGGAATACTTACATCTTTGACTTTACAAGAAGCATATGTCCACCAGCGATTTGGAATCCTGTTGGATTGTTTCTGCATCATGACGCTCGTGGAGAACCCCACGAAGATTGGAAGGCTGGTATTGGCCCGCAGTTGACATGTGAGCCCTTCGTCTGACACGCACAGACATTCTCTTGGATTCTTTTCTCGGTGACTATTTACGCCGTTCGAATAACTATAGCATAATAACAACCAGGTAGACTTTTGGGTGGAGTTGCACCTATTACCTAAATAGGTAACGGGCTGTTAAGGACATCGATGTTACGTACAGCTAAAGTTAGTCACAACCCAGATGCGACTATTTCCGTGGCAGCCAGTAACGTAAATGTTAGTAAATTCAAACTTTGGCCTATTGATGATCGAGTCTTGAGACACACCGGTCATTCGTGTGGCCTCTAGCTATTTGACTGGAGACAGATTTGACGCACAGATGGTGGCTCAGAAGTATGAAGGACATGGAATTCCACATCCATCACTCTCCTCAATCACCCAATTTTGATTTTAATTCCTTTCTCACTTAAAACCTTGTCGGTTGGAACTTGATTCAAAATGCCATCAGCAGCACCGCGTGAAAGGACTGACGCATTGTCCAACTCCGCCAACGTCGTTTCTCGATTCCTCGCTCTTGACCAAATCTACAGCGCCCGAGAACTGAACACGTACCTACGGTCATTATCAGAAAGCGACCCTGGTACGCCAACCTCAGGAACCAATTCCTCGAATGTAATCGTTCTATGCGCTTCGGCAATCCTCGCCATCCCTGAAGCGGTATTTGAGTGGGCGGTTGAATATGCCAATGCTACAGGAGGTCCTGCAGGACTAGTCCTCGTCCTATGCGGCGGCATTGGGCCTTCGACTTCATTTGTGTATGATGCTGTCAAAGCCAATGCGAGGTACTGCCAGGTCTTTCAAGAGATTCAGGGTATGCCTGAGGGGCAGGTTCTGAAAGTCATTGCCGAGCGCTTTTACGGGCTTAAGATCAGCGGCCCGGCCTCGGAGCGAGCCGGCGACAACTCCTCGCGATATCAGAATCACGCTGGCCTGGCAATCTTGGTGGCAGATCGCTCTACCAATTGCGGAGCTGATGCATCAGAAACTCAAAAGGTCCTTGAAAGCCGCGGAATTCACAGTCCCCGCTCAATCACTGTCGTTCAAGATCCAGCTATGAGCAGACGGACAGTTGCGTCTTTCGACCGCGTTTATAGCGACAAGACGCGAAGCCCCCAGATCGCCAGCTGGCCAGCCTTGGCATCTGAGACCTATATTAAACCAAAGCGGAAAGCCGAGTCATGTAAGGCGCCTAGGCTATTCACGGAATATGACCTGAAGTCGGAAAATGGAAAGGGTCTTTGGTCCATGGACCGCTTTTTAGATCGCATACTGGGAGATATGCCGAAGCCAAAGGATGAAGGCTATGCTTATGGGCCTAGAGGCTTGGGCTTCGTGGGTCGTGTAGATATCCCCGATGAAGTGGAAGATGCTTGGTCAGCTGTCCTTGACGGGGACAGTCCAACTGTAAGCCGACACTTTGCGCCATCTGTATCTTCCAGAATCTAGAGCTTGGGGGGTAACTCTGAGGTCGTATCTCTAATACATAACTAAGCTGTCAATTGGCCCGTTGGACTTTAACTCTCAGGTACAATTCAGGTGATGTCCCCTGAGTGTTGCACACGCCCTGTCGCGCAAGCTGATTTGGTTCATCATTACATCATGCTTCTATAATAACATCGGTATTTACCTCGTGTGTCCAGGGGTAACATGATTGGTAGAACATGATAACATCGTTGAATAACACAGGCCGGCAAGTTTGCCCGGGTAGTTGAGCAATTGTCCGGCATTTGATTCGCTCGCATCGGCGTCGCCCGCTCCGACTTGCCCAGATGCAAATATCAGGCCAGGCTGTGACACAGACACAGATATCATAGATTCGTTCAACGACGTCACATGATGTGTATTCGTGGAAAAAATAAATGGATTGGCTGCATGCTGTGGAAATTGGTCCATTTCAACCTCTTCAACTCTAGCTGAAATCTCGCACCATCACCAACCAGCAGAAGCAAAATCGACCGCAGTCTCGGCGCCTAATTGCCATCTCACATCCGGCCCGGCCAACTCGCCACCCTCATTCCATCGCATCTCTCCGCAGCCCATCGGCAACCGCCTTCAGAAGATGGCATCACTTACCCCACCCTTGAGACGTTTCAGCCTCGTCTTCTACGTCCCGCCCGCATCCGTCTCCGCCTGCAAGGCCGCCATCTTCAAGGCCGGCGCGGGCCGCTATCCGGGGCCCGGAGGCTACACTGAGTGTGTCTGGCAGACGTCAGGCACCGGTCAGTTTCGCCCGGGTGACGCTGCGAATCCTGCTATTGGCGAGGTTGGGAAGTTTGAGGAGACCCCGGAGATCCGGGTTGAGACCATTTGCCTCGGTGAGGATACTGTGAAGAAGGCTGTGGCAGCACTCAAGGAGTAAGTGTGCCATGTTCTCGCAGTATCGACTTTGGCAATGACGCAACGCCTTGACTGAAGCTGAACTAATCTGACTCGTCTGAATAGAGCTCATCCTTACGAGGAGGCTGCGTACCAAGTGTATCGGGTGGAAGACTTTTGATCCATTAATTCTTGGCTAGGTGAGGTCTGGGTTAGTTTAAGACAATTCGAGCACCACCATATTGTCTTGAGAAGGATGAACCATGACACTTGACATAATCTCCATCTTAATCACGGCAATATTACTGTTGTAGACTGTCTTGGTAATTCATCCTTTGAAAGTTCACTAATGCCCCTTCCTAATCTAGCATGGAATCAGTTATCGCACGGACAACGGGTAGCTAGCCCGCAGATCTGGCATAAGTGTGAGGTCGGCGAATTGATCGCAAAGCAAGATCCAGTTATTCCCTGCGTGTTCTTGAAGGCTATATGCAACCACTTCACTAGCTGACTGAGTGTGTTCTTGTTCGAGACCAGCGGCGCTGTTCTTGTGAGCTTCGCCTGACTTCAATGATAATTTCCACTATCAATAAACAAGGGGAACATAGAGCTGAAGAGCAGAGAAGAAGATATTAGGGTATTGTCATAACTTAAAAGATTTATATCATCACATCCAAATTTGTCCTGTGTCTCATTCTGTTTTGCCTTTCCTCATGCATCACGCAACAAGAACCTTTGCTTGCGGCAACAAAGACGTCCATCGCTCACCAGGTTTTCTGCTCCACAGCTTCTTCAGAGACTCAATCCCTTTGAGCAAGTTGCCAAACCCACTTCTCGCATGATGCCGTCGCAAAACCCCCTCGAAGAAGGCCTTGTGCTCGTCAAGCTGGGCGTCTGAGGCTGCCACGAACGTCGTCCAGATCAACATGTGCTCGACGGGAGACGTGTGCGGAACCTTTTCGAGAGTTTCGATAAAGCGCTGGACGCGAGCCACGGAGCCTGGGTTGGCAGGGGTGGGCTCTAGGTCGAAGAAGGCAGAGGTTTGATCTGATAGGACTTGCTGGAGGTAGATGTCTCGTGCCTGGTACACGAGGTCCGCCACCTGAGAAAAGACAGAGACGTGTTCTGGGTACTGCTGAATACAGTGGTTTAGGCATCCGAACAGTTGAGCAGTCCGAGCCTGGGATGAGATCATCTCGAGGCCAGTTTCTTCGCCAAGATGTGGAGCAGCATAAACTCGAAGCCTGGGAAGATCCATTGTTAGAACAGCCCTTTCTTGTTCCTGAGCAGGTTAGTTGCATCAACTTACTTGTGGAGTTCTCTCGTGATAAACCCGGCCAGAATCCCAGTTCCAAGCCCATCCATCCCTCCAATGGCATCAAGCGCCGACTCAAGCATTCGAAGGAGAACTGGGAAGTCGGAGCCACCAGTTACGAGAACGGCGGTGATCAATAGTAATAGACTGACCAGGACCGAGTGTTTCATCGTCTGGTCGCCATGAACGAGCTCTTGCCGCTGTCGTAAACCTTGAAGGGTACGTCCACACAGTTGGTATGGATCTGGGACGTAAAAGTCGTAGATACCAGTGTTTCCCACGACACGATGCTGCTGTTTATCGGTCTGCAGGTTGTTTGCCAGCTTGTTCAAGTGGAAATGGAATGCGGAGACGGTGAGAACGGCATCCATGACCAACTCGTCGGTTTGGGCTAGAGGGAGCAGCAAGTGGCGCCAGTCATTATGGACGCCATCTATAGCAACCATCTCGGTTGAAATGTATTGCGAGACTAGGCCATGTTAGAGTTGAACGCAGCTGTAAATAATCAAAGGTACATACAGTGCAACAGCAGATTCCGTTTCCATGCGGGAGTGTTCCCTGGGATCTCTTGGAGAAAGAGGCTGCAGAAGATGGTGTGGTCATCTAGCAACGAAAGGCCTCCAGGGAGGAGGTTTTGGACGTCGAGGTCTGGTGAAATGATCTCGATTTCGTCATCGCGCTGTTGTCCAGCATCGCCCTCGAGTCGGATTTCTGTCACCTCTGTTACAACCGGGTTCAACGTTGGGGTCGACGTCGAGGATATCGTGACATTTTTGTCGCTTGAAGGGAGACTCCATTCATTCCTAAGGTTATCATTAGCTCAATTGCTCAGAGCACAAACTTGACATTGCACGCACTCCTCGTAAACACTCTCGATGGTCTTTCCAGCCCACTTCCCTCTCGCAGCAACTCCCTTGTTGAAGCGATGCCGAATGCCCAATCCGCTGCAATTCAGGCCTCTCGAGGTGCATTTGTTGCAGCTTGGCTCGGTTCGATCGCAGTGGATGCGCCGTTTTGAGCATTCGTGGCAACCTGTAACTGTCAGCGGCCATCTCTAGCACAACCCGAGGCTACACATACCCTTCGTCTTTGGTACATATGCACGTTTCTTTGGCGGCATGGCACGCGCCACTTGGTAGTGACTCCGTCACCGCTGTGGGCAAATCGGATCGACGCTGGACGCGCGAAACTCGGAGGTTCAAGACGTGAATCGCATGCAGTCGAC
>JABCKW010000567.1:0-44873 GCA_014824385.1 Fusarium cyanostomum
TTTTCACAACTGCCCCCCCCCCTGACGACACGCCCCTTCCTCGCTCTCTGTGCCCCCCAAACCAAAGGCGAAAAAAATATTTCAGATTCGCGCGACTCCTATCAACTCTTCTCTCCCTTTCCCTTTCTCCTCCATCACAACACCAAACACTTGTGTCTCCGCGCAACGCACCGTCGTCTGTCTAATCTCAACCCCGTTTCTAGGGCACGAAGCTACCCTGATCAAACTCCTCCTTATTGCACCAGAGTTCAACCTGTCCAACTTGCATCCCTCGTTTTCGAACGCTCCTCTACCACCACAGGTCCAAGTTCGAACGTCATACTCAACCTAACCACCACCTTCATCCACCAGCCGCCACCATGTCTGCCGCCAACACCAACACCAACCTGGATGCTGCCGTTAATGACGTCGCAAACACTCTGAGCAATACCTCCATCAGCAAGTCTGCCGATGACAAGACGGCCGCTAACGAGGCCGCCTCGGCCAGCGCTGCTGAGGGCCGCCGCCTCTACATCGGCAACCTGGCCTATGCGACAACTGAGGGGGAGTTGAAGGACTTCTTCAAGAGCTATCTTGTGTATGTTCTCTCTTATTTCATCATCGTCTATGTCCTCTGAACCCCTTGCCCCCTTCACGTCGCCGATTCAACCCCATCTATGAATGTCCCGCTGGAGACACGTGGCTCTTCGCCATCGCGATGCGCTCCTGCCTTGGACAACGGACGACAACGGACGACAACAAGGACCGGCAGGCACGCCCAAACCCTCTTTCACATCATGAGATTCAACTCATGTGTGTTGAGTGTGGGTGGTTCACGTCCGGTTGTGCCGCGTATATCCCACTTGTTCCTATTGGCTGCACTGACCTAACTTCACAACTATCACCCCATGGATGATATCGAGCATGTACTGATATTTCCCTTTACTTAGTGAGTCTGTTTCGATCCCTAAGAACCCTCGCACCGACCGCCCTGTCGGCTACGCCTTTGTCGACCTGTCCACTCCTACCGAGGCCGAGCGCGCCATCGAGGAGCTCTCCGGCAAGGAGATCCTTGAGCGCAAGGTTTCCGTTCAGCTCGCTCGCAAGCCTGAGCCTGCTGGTGAGAAGACCGAGGGTGCTAACGGTGAGGGCTCTGGTGCCGAAGGCTCTCGTCGCCGAGCTTCGGGGCGTGGCCGTGGCCGTGGCCGCGGTCGTGGTGGCCGCGGCGCCCGCGCTGGCCGTGTGAGTCATCATCAAATGCTGGGCATGTTTGGATCTTTTACTGACCAACTCGCAGGAGGGTACCGGTGAGAAGAAGGAAGGTGAAACTACTGAGGCCGTTGCTGCTACCGAAGATGCTGCCACCGGAGCTGCTGCTCCTGCCACCACTGAGGTTCAACCTTTGACCGACATCACAAACAAGATCAACACTGACGAGAACACCAAGACCTCCAAGACTCAAGCTCGCCCCCAGCGTGAGCGCCGTGAGCGTGGCCCTCCTGCTGATGGAATTCCTTCCAAGACTAAGGTCATGGTCGCCAACCTGCCCTACGACCTGACTGAGGATAAGGTCAGTAGCTTCTATGCCTCGTAATAACTTGACTGGCATGCTAACTCAGTCAACAGCTTATTGAGCTTTTCAAGGCTTATGAGCCCTCTTCCGCCAAGATCGCTCTCCGACCCATTCCCCGATTCATGATCAAGAAGCTTCAGGCTCGTGGTGAGGCTCGCAAGGGCCGCGGTTTTGGCTTCGTCACCCTTTCTTCTGAGGAGCTTCAGCAGAAGGCTGTTTCGGAGATGAACGGAAAGGAGATTGAGGGCCGCGAGATTGCCGTCAAGGTTGCCATTGACAGCCCCGACAAGACCGACGAGGACCACCACGAGGGCGGTTCTACCAACGGCCAGCAGGAGGCTGCCTCTGATACTGAGGCTGCTCCGGCTACTGATGCTGCGGCCCCCGCTGCCGCTGATGAGAAGACCGAGGCTGCCCCGGCTGCCGCCACCACTACTCCCGCCACTACTGCCTAAGTTATGGGCTGGCGCGAGTCTCATGGGCATGAAGAACTCTTCATGCCGCGATGATCACTCTTACGATTTGGCATGCGATTTCAACGATTTCTCTTACGGTAGACTCTCGCTACAACGATGAAAAGAAACAAAGGCGTTTCCGTTTACATCTTTCCTTGGTTCTACGAGACGTAAGCAAGAGCGGTTCGAACTCTATGAAATCTCGGGATGGTGTTTTCGTATCAGCCTTGTTCTCTTTTCTCAAAAACTTTAATATCTCCATAATCGGAACCCAAAAAAGCTCGCTGGCCCTCTTCATATCTTGTATTTGTATCACCCTTTTCTCCATCACCCTTCTGCTGGGATGTACACTAGTTTACGCCGGACTCGGCTGGAGGGAGAGAAAAGCTCGGCGCTATTATTAAATAGGGCGTTTTTGATGAAGCAAGCTGACTGTTCTTGTGGGGTTTAATGACCGACTCGGTATCTAAAGTGACTTGCCATGAATGTATGAGAGTTCGTAAAGTTTGTCGATCATGATGAGTGTTTGAGTGTTTGACAGGTATGTCGATATTGGGTTGGCGTCGGGTATATGGCCAGGATTGTGGGGATCATCGGGGGAGGCGTCATCGTTTTCACTAAGTACGTGTGCGTCCAGGCCCGTTTGTAAGTAGAGGAGTAGCTCTGGATACTGTCCTAGACTGTGCTGCTGCTGTGGAGATGTGGAACGTCAAACTTGAGCTTGATGAGAAGCTACGGGGGTTTCTAGACCCCCGAAATGTGCTGTTTTTGGTGGTTATGAACTGCAGTCGATTGCCCCGCCGACACGGTTCCCCCTTAAGGATGGGATCTTGGCATCCAGTGGAGACCTGTGGATGCTTGGACACGGGAGGCCCAGGGCCCATGCTTCAGCGCACCGAGCGCTAATAAGTGGTGCACGACGCAGGGAGTCCAGGGTTTGGGCGGCGACCTTTAGCGCACTGAGACATGCATCGTCTCCCTTTGCCATTTGTTTCGAACCGCCAACTGGGCATCAATCCTAGAGATCATTCGTCCCCTTAATACGTAAAGCACTCTTCCCACTCGAGTGTTCGATCGGATACGGCCTCTACTCTGTCGCGATGGCGTCCAAGGGAATGTGGGAGGTTGATCCCGAGACGCGGTCCAAGGTCAGTCAACTAACTAATTCTCCTTGATCTTTTCTGTCTTCTGTCTTCTCCCCTTGGCCGTCCCCTGGCCGCGATGCGCTCGCACGTGCTGACACTCATCACAGCTTGCCGCTCTCCAAAAGGAATCCAAGAACAACATCTGCTGCGACTGCAATGCGCCATCCCCGCAATGGGCGTCTCCCAAGTTTGGCATCTTCATCTGCCTGTCGTGCGCCGGCGTGCACCGCGGCCTGGGCGTGCACATCTCCTTCGTCAGGAGTATCTCGATGGACGCCTTCAAGTCGGGCGAGATCGAACGAATGCGACTCGGCGGCAACGAGGGATGGAGGAGCTTCTTTGAGGAACATGAGCAGACAAAGATGATGGGTATTACCTGGGAGGACTCGACCATTGCGGAGCGATACAGCGGCGAAGTCGGCGAGGAGTGGAAGGAAAGGCTGAGCTGTAAGGTTGAGGGCCGTGACTATGTTCCCGGCACGAAGAAGGCCGCCCCAGCGCCTGCGAAGCCGGCTTCGCGGTCGTCTACTCCCATGAGCGGTGCCACAGGTCGAAACCAGAGCCCTGCGCCAGCATCAGGCAAGGTCAAAGTGGATGACCAGTACTTCGCGAAGCTGGGCGCCGACAACGCCTCACGGCCGGATTCTCTGCCACCCAGCCAGGGAGGGAAGTACGCCGGGTTTGGGAGCACGCCTGCGCCAAACCAGTCGGACAATGACCTACCCAACTTTGCGGATATGCAGAAGGACACTGTGGCGGCGTTGACCAAGGGTTTCGGCTGGTTTACCTCAACTGTCTCAAAGACTGCCAAGACCGTCAACGACGGCTACATTCAGCCCACAGCTAAACAGGTATGTCACTGATGGCTTTGCAGTTTACGATTCCCTGGTCTCTTAAGGCCTCGACTAACATAACCCCTTCTCTTTGCATAGCTTGCCGATGGTGATTTTGCCAAGCAAGCCCAATTAACAGCTGCCACGCTCGCAAAGCAAGCTCAACAAGCAGGCAAGAATGCACAAGAGGGCTTCAACAGGTTTGTGGAGGGCCCCGAAAACCAGAAGAGCCGGGATGCGCCGCTGGACGAGAGCAAGAAGAGCTTCTGGGACGAGTTCTCAAACTTGGCGGATCAGAGGCAACCTGGCAACAGTTCGATTGGTACGAGTGCTATGGGTATGGGTAAGAAGACCACGGCCCCAGCACCAAAGAAGCAGACGGATGAGTGGGATGATTGGTGATCGAGCGCAGGGGTTGTAAGATGGTAGATGAGAGGAATATGCTGTTGATGTATGGGAGTGGAGCATTGGAGTATAGGCGTGCTTGTTAATGAAACGAGTCATGGTCAAGAAAACTAGGTCTTCTCCAGGATGGTTCATTGAGATGGCAGCACGGTCACACTGTGAAAGGGTTTCGCCATGTCCTGTGTAAGAGGTTATACGAGGTTTGACTCGGCATTCTGCGTCAAATCGCCGGCGGTCGAGGTCGGCTATATGCCGATTATCCCATGACACCTGTCGAGATAACTCGTGGTGCCGGGAATGGAAGCTTACAGCGCTCTCACTCGGCCTAGAACCAACCACTCGATGCATTGTCAGTCAATAAAAACGCCCATGGTGGGTGAATTCCGATCAGAAGTACTCCTTGGTAACTAAAAGCTTTGATTGATGCTCATGTTCCCCCGGCGATCAGCCACACAATTCCGAAGCGACATCGCTGGCTCGGCCTTGGGACGGCGTCTATCACGTGGGCCGTCGGCCGAGGTTGGAGCCGGCCCTAGCCGGTACCGCCCCCGGCCGAGCTTTGACATAACGACTTGTTCGGCACCCTTGAAGTTCTTGCCGCCCCGACAACTGTCAACCTCGCATTGAACAGCAGTAATCACAATGTCGGCGCTACGGATCCTCGTCCCTGTGAAGCGGGTTATCGACTATGCGGTAAGGACTCTCGAATTGGCAGCAGAAGCGCGAGGAATGGAGCACTGACAGTGTCGCAGGTCAAGCCCCGAGTCAACAAGGCCCAGACGGGCGTCGAGACGGCCGGTGTCAAGCACTCGATGAACCCCTTTGACGAGCTATCGGTCGAGGAGTCAGTGCGCATCCGCGAGAAGAAGCGCGCACCCGGCGGCGTCGAGGACATCTGCGTGATCTCCGCTGGACCCCCCAAGGCACAAGATGTTCTGCGCACGGCAATGGCGATGGGCGCGGACCGAGGCATCCACGTGGAGCTCAAGGACGGCGAGGACCTGGAGCCGCTGACGGTGGCCAAGCTGCTGAAGCAGGCGGCCGAGCAGCAGAAGAGCAACCTGGTGGTGCTGGGCAAGCAGAGCATCGACGACGACGCAAACCAGACGGGCCAGATGCTGGCGGGCTTGCTGGGGTGGCCGCAGGCGACACAGGCAAGCAAGATCGAGTTCGGTGCCGGCGACGAGGTGCTGGTGACCAAGGAGGTGGACGGCGGCGTGGAGACGGTCAAGGCCAAGCTGCCCATGGTGATCACGACAGACCTGCGACTGAACGAGCCGCGATACGCGAGCTTGCCAAACATCATGAAGGCCAAGAAGAAGAAGCTCGAAAAGGTGAAGCTGGGTGACTTTGGGTTGGACAATGAGAAGCGCCTGAAGGTGCTCAAGGTTACTGGTGAGTCCCCTTTTCCTGTGTTGAATTTCTCGATCTGTTTAGAATTGAGCTTCAAGACACTTTCTTGCGAATTGCTTGATTGTTAACACTATTGAACAGAGCCTCCGACTCGACAAGGTGGTGGCAAGGTCGAGGATGTCGGTGGCCTGGTTAGCAAGCTCAAGGAACTTGGTGCGCTGTGAATGGGTGGACAGTCTGGCGAATAAGCGGAAGCCTCCATTGTGACTGGGAGAGCCTCGATTTAGAATCTATGAAATAGAATCAATGAACCCTATAATGTCAATGGTCTCGTCATCTCGGGAATGTTGGTCGAAAGGATGTGAAAGTCTACAATTGTGATCAACCCCACGTTGCCTTTTGTTAACGCGGGCTGAGTGGACGACTGCCGATGCTCAACGAACACCGTGAGGTAAACCTTGGTATTTACATAATACTGACTTCTGAAAGACGGGAGCTGGGATCGATTTGAGAAGGTGCTTGTTTTCTATTTCCATTTGAACGGCAGACGTATGCTGACTGCACCCGCTGAGTTGTAAGAATCTCAATCTTCCGTTTAACTGCCTCGAAGAGGAATCTTTGCCAACAAATATCAAACAAGGGCAAAAATACAAGTAACATGTTGATAGGGGAGGCTTCGATCTTCTGATGTTCACAAGACATCGGTAAGAAAATTCGATTGCTCCAAGTTTATACTTGGTGCTGCTGGGGTGCGATAGGAAAAATGGTTGCAGCTATCAAGGTAATATGTGGGGTCCTGCCGTGACTCTGCGAGTATCGGGCATCTCGCAGGAACTGAGTTCGGCATTGCTCAGAAGTTACATCATAAGTTACATGCAAAGCCGCGGGGCAGAAACGACTTCAACTGCCGAGTTTCAGAAGCTGAAGCAGGGAGTTGGAGAGCTATCATCCTTGTTCACATGCCGCCTTCTTTGTCTTTGCTTTGCCCGCATCAGAGGAGTCACAATGAATCTGTCTGTGCAATGTTTGTCTGAGATGTGGGCGCCCTTATCGCAGCCATGTCCTCCCACCCGCTGTCCTGCTCATCATTCCGAATGCCGGACGTCGCGTAAAAACATGGCACACCGTAAGCTTTATCGATTTACACGCTCACAATAAAGAGGCTTCCGGCACTAGAAGAATTAAAGAAAAATACCAAGACCTATAAGAAGCTCATTAGTACCTTGTAATAATTCTAGAAGTTTAAAGTATTATCTTTTATTATTATTATGGCGTAGTGAGTCTGACCTCGACTTATCTTAGGTAGGCTTCTTCTTGGACTGCGTGCTCAGGTTCCGCGCTTGACCGCAAGCGGAACGAATCAACGCACGCGCCCCCTCTGTTCCCACCATCGACGTGGAAGTGCTTAACCTCCCCAGGGATACTTGACTCAGCGGAGGAGCGTCGTTGAGAGCGAGAGGTTCACGGCTCAGAGACTGCTGCCATCTCGTCAATCTGTAAAGATGTGCAATGCTTCAGTCGTACAGGACAGGTTGGGACTGCGATAGAGGAAGTGGCGTGTAATTGGTGTTGGTCAAGCGAGAGGAAAAAGATGACGATGGAAGCTAAAAACGATATCGGAGCTCCGGGGAGGGTGAGTTCAACCATGGATCCAGATGCGATGACAATCATTCGCAAGGGTCCAGGGCCTGCAGCGGGGCACCTTTAGTGTCGTGTAGCGGTATCAGAAGGCGGAGCGCCGAAGCCGCCTACGCTATTTCTCGGCGGCTGGGCGCATTGGGGTTCCGCCTGGGAGAAAATTAAAGCCAGGAACCCACTTGGCAGAAAAAGCTTGGCGGGGGCCACCAATAACCAACGTCGTGTTGTCAGGCGGGCTCAGGCGGAGCGAGCGCGGAGCGGGACCCTGCCCTGGGCTTCTTTTCTTCTCGCGCTCCCCTCCATGACTCTTCTTCTCCTTCTCCCTCTTCTCCAACAGAAAGAATCCTCGCGATAAGAAACCACAGACGCCTACTAAACGCCTACTGCAAGACAGTTGCATCATTTCTTCTCACCCAGATCTGAGCTTGTCTCTTAATCCGCCCATATGAACGGGCGCCCTTCCGTCTTCACCTCGCAGGTACGTTGATTATTCTGTTGTCGAGTCGTTGTGTCGCGTGTGGTGCTGGTGCTCTCCGTCGTCGGTGAGCATTGTCACAACCCCACCATCACCGAAGGCCTTCCCGTTCCCGCCTCTACACAACCAGGAACAAGCTGCAAAGGGGCGTTTTATGCTCAATTCCCTTTTTATTATCGCCATGATGCTCAATCCACGTCAATTGATTCAATTGCTGACTGGTCTCGCTGTAGGATTATCTCTCTGGTTCGTGCACCTTGCTTGGCGTTGACTCACCGCTTCAAGCTTTCTCATATCTGTGTTGGGCTACTGAAACTAACCAGCCAACCCTGGCATTATAGACCACCTCTGGAAGTCCCAATCTTGCTAAAGGGCGTTCTCTGATCAACCGCTCATCATTTTTCTAAACTCAATTTTAATCCACCTCCACAACCGGTGCCAAGATGTTTTCTCGACTGGCAAGCACCTTTGCCAAACCCGCGGCCAAGTCCGCGCCGGCTCCTGGCCGAACCATTCTTCAGGTCCGATACCTGTCCGAGCAGGCTGTTGCTGGTAGCAAGGGCAGGAAGATGCCCTTCACTGCTACCCGAGCTACTGCTCCTGCCGGCGCTCTGCCTGCTACCTTGACCATTCGAGTACGTGCCCTGATATTTGCCAACTGGTCAAGGGTCCAAGCTAATTGCGACCTAATAGGATGGACCTGTCTTCCAGGGCACGGCTTTCGGCGCCAACGCCAACATCTCTGGCGAGGCCGTCTTCACCACCTCTCTCGTCGGTTACCCTGAGTCCATGACCGATCCCTCCTACCGAGGTCAGATCCTCGTCTTCACCCAGCCTCTGATTGGCAACTACGGTGTTCCCTCTAGTGGCCGAGACCAGTATAACCTCCTCAAGTACTTCGAGTCCCCTCATGTCCAGTGCGCCGGTGTTGTTGTTTCCGACGTAGCTGTCAACTACAGCCACTGGACTGCCGTCGAGAGCCTGGGCGATTGGTGCGCCCGAGAGGGTGTCCCCGCCATCTCTGGCGTCGATACCCGTGCCATCGTCACCCACCTCCGAGAGCAGGGTTCCTCCCTCGCTAGGATCTCCATTGGTGAAGAGTACGACGCCGACGAGGATGAGAGCTTCATCGACCCTGGCCAGATCAACCTGGTCAAGCGTGTGTCCACCAAGGCTCCCTTTGTTGTCGAGTCTCCTGGCGCCTCTCTCCACGTTGCCCTCATCGACTGTGGTGTAAAGGAGAACATTCTCCGCAGCCTGGTCAGCCGAGGCGCTTCCGTCACCGTCTTCCCCTACAATTACCCCATCCACAAGGTCTCACAGCACTTCGATGGTGTCTTCATCTCCAACGGCCCCGGTGATCCTACTCACTGCCAGGACACTGTCTACAACCTCGCCCGCCTTATGGAGACTTCCAATATCCCCATCATGGGTATCTGCCTTGGCCACCAGCTTCTGGGTCTCGCTGTCGGTGCTCGCACTATCAAGCTCAAGTACGGCAACCGTGCCCACAACATTCCCGCCCTTGACTTGACCACTGGTCAGTGCCACATCACCAGCCAGAACCACGGTTACGCCATTGATGCCAGCACCCTCCCCAGCGACTTCAAGGAGTACTTTGTCAACCTCAACGACGGCTCCAACGAGGGTATGCTGCACAGGACCCGCCCCATCTTCTCCACCCAGTTCCACCCCGAGGCCAAGGGTGGCCCCATGGACAGCTCGTACCTCTTCGACATGTACATTCAGAAAGTCCAGCTCGCCAAGAGCGACCATACTGTCTACAAGGACAACCGACCCAGCCCCCTAATGCTCGACATCATGAGCCGGGAGCGTGTCGGCGTTGAGCCTGTTCCTCTGGCTGCCATGGCCTAAGCAGATTGTGACATCTTTTCGGCGTCTAGGATTTGTAGTTGGGTAACGGATGGCTGGTTTTCAGGAGAAGGGTTTAAGATTGGCACCTTTGTTACTGTTGATATGTAGAGCAAACTGAATTGACAATTAAAATACTTCAACTTTACTTGATCTTGGTCCGAGACGTGTTGAAAGCTTACATGTGAGAGCGTAACCCCACTGGAACTCTACTTAAGTGATGGATGTTGAGATGTCGAGCAAGTGAAGATTTCATGCACAGCGTGCGGACTCCATGGCGTAGCCAACTCGGAACTGACTTAGTTTCATGCCGTCAGAGTTCTTGCAACTATACCAGAGAATAGTTCAATGCACATTCTTGCTTCACGACCTGAACTGGAGACACTGCAAGAGAATTAATAGAGCTTCAAGTCCATAATATCGCAAAGCCCAAGATACCCCCTGGGCCCTTTGCCTTTTTGGTTCCCTCGACGCCGCCCCGCCAAGCAACTAGCTCCCAGTTCATGTCTCATTGATATACACGACAGCGCATAGAAACTAAAGGCTACTAAACTAAAGGCTACTGCAGGCTTCCTTTGTCCCTAGTTCGCCAGCCCGGAAAAAGCGCTCTAGTGTCTGTCTCTCATCCGAACGTCGCCGTCGTCAGACTCCGATTCACGACGAGGCCGCCGGTCCTCACGTGGAGGTGGCAGGTATCGATCACTTCGTGCCCTACCACCGCCCCTCCCGCCACGTCGCCCGCCACGTCGATCACGGTCCATGGCGCGCTCGCGGTGCGGAGGACGGATGCCCTCAAACACTTCCTTCCCTCTATCAACGAAGGAGGCACCATCTTCGAAAGAGTAGCGGTTGATCTCGCGGCCGAGATCGCGGTCGCGGCCAGCAGCGTAGAAGGAGCGCATATTATCGATGCGGCGGCGCGCAAGGTCTTCAGCCACGGGCTGGTAGTGGACCACGGGGAGAGCGTTGGTGCGCTTAGATGAGCCGCCCGGGTTGATGGGTGGAGGGCGAGGACCGGGGCCGGTGCCAGGGCGGACGGGGCGGGGTCCTGTGGGGATGCCAGTGTCACGGAAGCCCCTAGGTCCGAGAGGAATAGGGTCGCTACTCATCATGGAGGATCCGGGGGGCGGTCTTGCGCTTGGTGGGGGACCTGCGCGGTACACAGACGTCGTCGCTTCTTCGAGATGGGCCTCGATGGCGCCGTCGGAGCCGTCCTCATAAACAACTTCCCACCGGGCGCCGGATCGCCCACGTGGACCGCCGCTGGCTTGCTCGGTGTCGATCCAGTCGCGTACTTTCTCGGGTGGAACAAAGTCTACCAATAAGGGCTTGCGGTTGCTCTCGTTGGGCCAGACACTCTCGTGTAGGGCGGTGCGGACGCGAGCGGCGGCGGCCGTGGTTTTGAAAACGACAAAGGCATGGGTGCGGATCTGGTCAAGAAAGAACTCAACCACGATATCGTCGTCCAGTGGATCTCTGGGAGGCGTTGCGAGGTCGGCGAGATGCGCTTTGACGTCCTGGGGTCGAAGAGGGCGCATAAAGTTCTTTATATACAGGGCAGAGGTAGCCGGGTGGACTGCAGGCGCAACGTCCCTCTCGTAGTCCATTTCTTGCTGTTTGTCCCGTGCCTCTGCTGGCGTTTCTTCTCGAATAGCGCTAGGCTTAGGAGTAAGATGTTCAGAAGGCTGTTCGGTCTTCTCTGGTTGGGCTCCGCTGTCAATCTTCATAGGCGTAGGCTGGTCTTCAGCTTGGGACTGCGTTTCTTCCTCGTGCAAACGAACGGTGTCACCGTTTGCCGTGCCGTCGTCAGCGCGCGCGCGTTTGCGCGCAATTGCTTCTTCGGTGGGCGGTGGTGTGAGAGAACGGCGTTTGCGCTTTTGCCGCTCTGCGACAGGGGTAGCTTCGAGTGAGTGAGAGGGTGTAGATTCGGTCGTAGTGTTCGCTGTTCCCGCCCTTGTTTTCTCCTCCACGGTCGGTTCCCGTGATTGGGACTCGGCTTCTTTGCCAGGTATTGGCACCTCTGCCGTCGGATCAGCCACTGCAGGCCCTTTATCGGTTGCCCCGTTATTGATTGCCTCTGGTTGTTCCGCCTCGCCGTCGTTCTCGCTCGCCTTATTAACTGTGCGAAGCTCATCACCCTCAACCTTCTCTACCTCCACTGGTGCTTCCGCCAGTTTTACGATTGTAGTCTCGGGCTCCTCGGGAGTTTCATCGGGCTTAGGGTCCTTGGGGGCTGGATCTTCAGCTTCGGGTTCATCGCCCGTGGGTTCATCGACCATTGGCGCATCTTCGGGTTCGCCTTCTGGTTGATCTTCAGGTTCGGCTGACGCAGATTCTTCATCGGCTTCGACCAATCGTGCGACAAGCTCACTCTTAAGGCCGTGCTGTGGAAGACCACGACTCTTGAGCTCGGCCTTGAGGTCGACAACCTTGAGCTTAGCCCAGTCGGTCATGATGAGAGGATTGGCTAGCCTTGGCGGCTTAGGGATGTTGAATCTCGATTACAATGTATCATATAGATACAATTGAAAGGATGCAAGGAGATAATCAGAGGCGGGGAGATGGAACAAGACCGTGGAAGTTGTATGAAGCGTCAAACTTCTTTGAGCATCTTCAGCCTCGTCGCAAAGATTCCAGCCCACATTGGTCGCCTCGTCCAATTAAACCCGGCGACATAAAGTCGTTATGTCAGCACCTGTATCCACATTTAGGGTCATCCAGCTCGGACCCACTATGCCGGAGCCAACCGCCGCATCGAACATTAACCTCTTCACATGCCATGAGCCAATGACAGAATTATGAGAACGTATCAGAGCATTTCAATTTTAGGATGATGCGAGATTTCATGGATAAAACTTGATACAAACCTTTGGCCATCGTAGATCCAGTTGTGGCCACTCTCGTCTGCCTAGTTGATGTCGTGCCATATACGGAGGTATCTCATTCATGATATGCAGCAAGTGGTGGAGCCTCAGACAACATGCTCAACATACCATAGAGATGGAAAGGAACAGCATGATAAACATGGTTCAGGTAGATAGGCAACGTATTGGCCTAGACAAGACGCGCGAGGTACAGGATCATAATCATTTCTTGGTAATAAGGTGAGGTTGCAGTAAGCTCGGCCAGCCTCCAAATGAGCCGCAATCTCCGTTCCCTTCACCGAATCGTGCTCACCCAAGCCACCTGAACCCAACCCCGGAAGTGCTGTGTCTCTGATCCTTACACCTTCGTTTTGACTCATCTATTCAAAAGGCTCAAGTGGACTGACATGTATGTCGTTGTCTGCCGATAGCATGACGTCCCTTGCCCTGCCCGGCCCTGCCCTACCCTGCCCTGACCCCCTGGCCCCCCTGGTTCGTCGCGATCACACGACCTCGCTGGCGGGGGCTGGAGCTCCCCGAGCTTGTGTGGGGCCAGCTTACACCACGTCATTGTCCTTGATGCTGGCTTTTGGTGGGTTTGGCGCATCTTGTGGCCTCCACCTCACATTTTCTCGGGCACGAGATTCCACAACTCTAGCTAATAACACAAGTTCTAGCTGACATGGCACATCGCCACGGCCTCAGACAGTTTCTTGTTAAGGTGACCATACAATTGAATTGAATTGAATAGAGAGCTCCTAGTCTTTTTGGTATTTTCTTAGGTTTCTCCCGCTCGTCTCCCTGAAATACATTACAAACAATTGGTCTCAAGATGAGGGCTATACCTGAGCCCGTCGTAAACTCTTAAACTCATACAACTCGGCACTCGCTGCCAGGGATCTTAGACGTCGAGACCATCGACGACAACGCCCTTATTCCAGGTCCACTGAAGGACCCTGGCCACCTCCAATGCACAAGCATCGTCAACCAGAGCACTGACGAGATACAGTGCTGCATCAATGCCAGAGCTGATACCCCCTGATGTGACCACACGAAGGCCACCAAGCCGCATCGCAGCGCGGCGAGTAATTGACTCGCGGCGCGAGTTAGAATCCATCCGGGACATGCTTCCCTTTCTGTTGTACCAATGGAAGTCAGTTGACGGTCCCAAACTCAATGCATGACAAAGCGGGGTAAAACGGGGTCGGGTCGGGGGTTGCAGACTAAATAAAAACTTGTTACGTACCGGGCATTAGAAGGACGGCGTTGTCCAGACTCGGACTTACGGCGGACGTAGGGGTTCTCGTCCTCGCCGAGGTCGAATCGCAGGTTGTTGACGACATAGCGAGCGTCCTCAATCACGTCGGTGCGCTCCTGGAGGTTCTGAGTGGCAGCGTCGCTGCAAATGTTCTCAAAGCGAGTGAAGTAGTCGGGGTGGGTGGTGGCAGACAGGCCAGAGAGGATGCCCTGCTTGCCCAGGAAGAGGGCACCGGTGCAGACGGAGAGGATGGTACGCTCGCGGGCAGGGTCCCGCTTCTGGATCTCGGAGAAGTCGGTGATGAGGGAGAGGGGTTCAAGCTCCTTGTCGATGATCTCCTTGGAGTTGCCACCGACAACAACGAGGAGGTCAAAGTCCTCAAGACGGTCATGGGCCTCCTTGTAGGAGATCTGGGAGCCGATGATGACACCCTGGGTGGAAAGGACCTTGGGCTCGGGGCCAACGATGGTGATCTCGAAGGCTTTGTTGTCTGCAGGAGGGGGCCATATGATCAGCGGGAGGGGTAAGCCAAAGAGGATGCGCCTCAAACGAGGGGGTACCGTCAGATTCACTTACTCTCAGGGTCTTTGAAGTCGTGGGAGGCAGTGTTGAAGACCTCGAGCGCGCCGGCAAAGTCCAAAAGATCGAACTTCTCGTGGACAGCGAAAAGCACGTCGATGGGCTCCTGGTCAGCGACGGCCGAGGTCTTGTGCGCACTCATCTTGACGGTATTGTTGGTTGTTCACGGGGGATATCGAGACTGAATGTTGTCGCGTGTATGCGTGGAAGTTGGATGAATAAAGCAGACAGGCACACAAAGAGATGCTGGTTGCTGAGCAGGTTTTTATAGTAGTGAATTGGCTTGCAAGAGTTGATCTGGATGATGATGATGAGAGAGAAGAGGAGAAAGAAGGAGCGTACAGGAAGGAGGAGGAGGACGGGTTAAGTAAGGCAAGGGATGCTCTTGCCCTGGTGCCTCTTTTCCCCTCACCTCGCACCTCATTGATTGACCTGCCGCGACTCGGCGACTGCAACCAGTCAATGCCTTCGTTTCCAAGTGGCTCGATTTCAGGTCAGAAGGGCACCTCACTGCAGCTGGCGTCACTCTCCGTCTGATCCAGGACCCACCACCGTACGGTCTTCTTAGACTGCGGGGTTATTAGCGCGATGCAACTTTCAGGTACGTACTCAAGTCTCCACTGTTCCGGAAGGTACTCCCGTGTCACTCACCAGCAGTCCCGCCCTTCTTACTGCCGGCCCGAGCCCCACCACTAACTGTACCGCAACCTCTAGAGACCCCCTGTGACTTGCCTAGAAACCAGCTGCATTCAGTGAGCACGCTCTGTGTTGACAGTGGCTCTCCCACCTACTCAGGCGTCGCTCTCCGAAGCTTATCCCCACTTCGAGTCACAAACCGCACCACAAGCTGCCGTCCGAAATCAGCTGTCCACGCCTGAGGCCGAGAGCACCAGATAGCTTCACCTAAATTAACCCCCGGAAGCTTCAACTTAGATAGAGATCCACTCTTATACGGGCCTCATCTCCTCGGTCTGCTCACCTTGAGTCTCACGAGCCCGGATGAGGCCGCCACGCCAGTCATGGCTTCATCGGCGTACGTCATCTCGTCGTCCCCTGAAATTCTTCCATCGCAACAAGTCGAGTCGTTTACAGTCGAGGTCCCTCGCCCTGCGGCTCGGCCCTCATGATCATCCATACCATATGCTCCTCTGACTTCTACGACATCTTCCTCCCTTGCTACATGTCTCTCCGCCGTCCGCTGACCATCATCTCTACTCATGTAGGTCGCTAAAGGATCTTTCCAAGGCGATTGTCGCCTTCCTCGCCGAGCCAACCGCTTCTCTCCCCGACGACTTAACACAAACCATCGACGCCTATCTCCGCCGACACCAGAAGCACGATGATGCCGCAGCCGATCGCCTCCATGAGGAGCTCTTCTCCATCTTTGACAAGCACGTCAAGGACACGCCCGCCGCCTACGCTCCTTGGTTAGCCATTCTCCGCCGGCTACTGTCCACGCTCCGAACCACTGAACGCATCTTTGCGTGGTGGGATTCTTGTGCCGCACTTTTGTCCAAGGCATCTCCATCTCCAGAAAAGGGCGTTGTGGAAGAGTCCTTGGCCACCCTCATGGAAATCATTTCCATTGCTGAAGAAAGCCACGATGCATCCGAGGCCGACCTTGCTTCCAGCCCGCTGATCGACCGTCTGTTCACGGGATGGATGGAAAACCTCTACCCCGCCGCAACCGAAGCTGTCACAAATCTCGAATACAATGAGAAAATTACGCGAGAGGCCCTTGTTCATTTTGGGAAGAGGCACCCCAAGGTAGGGCATGTCCTGGCACCCTTTTTGCAGTGTCAAGACGGCTAATTCGACCAAGGAACTGTTCACTGCGCTCGACCGCTACTTTGTCAAGAAGCAGTATCGGAAGGCTGTCCTGAGATTTCTGGGAGACTATCTTCAGAGCCAACCGCCCCATCTCCACCAGATTCTACAAACGCCCCTGTTTAGCGATATCCTTAGATGCCTACAACAGGACACTTCAACCACTATTGTGTCGGCTGCGTTGACGGTCTTAATCATGCTCTTGCCACATATGCCCAGCTCGCTCGTCCCTCATCTTCCCACCCTTTTCAATATCTACGCAAGGTTGCTGTTTTGGTCGCGAGAGCGTGCTGGGATAGTCGAACCTCAGCCCGAGGATGCCGATCAAGCCAACTGGGAGGAGTGCAACTACCACACCGAAGTCGACGACCATCCTGTCTATCATCTCCTCAACTACTACACCATTCTCTACGGCTTGTATCCCATCAACTTCATGGACTACATCCGCAAGCCTCAGCGATACCTACGGCACGCCAATGTAGCCAACGCTAATGACATGGAGGTGCAACCAACGGAAATCAGAGACCAGTCTGAGAGGTTTCGACGGTGTCATCTGCTCCACCCAAACTTCTATAGCCTCACCATCGATTCGGAGAAGACGGACAATGGACGTTGGATCAAGAGTGAGGCGTCTGAAGTTGTAGCGGAGTGTATGGGACTCTGTCTCATCACCGAATCCAACCAGGTGCTCGGGCAAAATCTACCATCAGTTCCCGCTCCTGGAATTCCGGCGATGAGTGAAGGATCTGCCAAGGAGGGCCAGGGTCCGGCACGCCTCAGCTCGATCACGGTTGAGACGCACGACGGATATCGTCTCCCCCAATCTGCAAGCATGGAGTCCATAGTGAGCAGCCGTCGGCCATCGGCACTGATACGACGGGGATCTCAATCAAGTCAGCCCTCGACTCGCGACTCTATTGATGCTAGAATGAGAGAGCCGAGTGCTGACAGTCCAACTCTGCCACCTCATCTCACGCAGTCCTCGTCACATACGCAGCTACAAGACATGATTCAGTCCAACAAGGCTATCAAATCGGGTCTACATCAGACTTTAGCTAACGACAGTGTCCCATCTCTTTCGCTCAGCCACCAGGAATCTGTTGCTGAGCGACCTGGCGCATCGTTGTTGGCCGCACCGCCTACAATTAGCTCACCCCTGTCACTAACAGAGACAAATAATCAAGTAACCCACTTGCAGCGGCAAATCCTACTCCTACAGAACGATCTCAACTTTGAGAGATACTTGAAGCAGCAACACATGGCACATATTGGCGACTTACGAAGACGACATATGGAGGAGGCGGTGACGGAAGCGGAAACGCAGAACCTTCTCATCACAAATCGCAATCTGAAGCATCGATTTGAGGAGGCGAAGAAGGCAGAGATGCAGGTCCGGAAAGATTCGGAGAAGAGCCGCGCTCTTGCAAAGAAATGGGAAGCGGATCTCTCCACCAAGCTCAAGAAGCTGCGTGACGAATCGAAGCGACTCAAAGCGGATTTTGAAGCACTTCAGAAAGAGTTGGACAGCTCCAAGGCGGAGCGTGATAAGTTACGGGTCCTCCTGTGCGAGGCTGAGGTCAAGGAGGTCAACTGGAACCAGAACATGCAGTCCATTGAGATCCATAGCGCCGAGATCGACCGGCTCAAGAGCGAGGTGGAGAGGCTGACAATAGTGGAACGAGATCACCAAGCCAAGGAACTCGAGCGACAGAGGGCTACCGTCAATGCTACAGAGGCCGAGAGTAGGGTGGAGGCGTTGACACTCAAGCTTGCCAGCCGCGAGAGTGAGGTGGAACGCAGCAGGAAGCTGTTCCAGTCTCAGATCGCAACGCTCCAGGCCAAGTTGTCCGAGGCGCAGGAGGGACGGAGTCGATCCCCTCCTGTAGGAAAAGAAGCAGTTGAGGCTCTACTCGCCGCGAGTCGAGATAAACAGGCTGAACTGCAGAAGCAATGCAGCCTTTTGATGCGCAAATACACGGCTCTGCAGTCATCGCTTCTGGATATGAAGACAGAAGCAAAGCCACACCAACTCAGGATCGAGACATCAAACGCGTCGGAGGGTGATCACGAATGCTTGTCAGTGTCAACGAGTCCTGTCATGATGAAGACACGGCCACATCGTGTGCTATCAAGCCCCGAGGTGGAGGGCACAGCGTTCAATGTCACGCCGCCTTTGGGGCAGAAGCTCGAAGCCCCCATGTCGCCCAAGTCAGCAGGCTGGGCGCATCCACCAGGGTCACCGCTAGGGACGGACGGATCTTCTCTGTCGATGAGTCCGGACCAACGGTTTGGACGTAGCGAATCAGGACGACTGTTGGCTAGGAGCCATTCAGACCTATTCGCAAGCGCATCGCACAACCGGCTCCGCAGGGACTCGAAGGACAAAGGCCGGGACGAAGGTGTTCCAAAAAAGGACAAGAAGGCGTCGGCTTTGCGGGGGATTCGAGGATTCATGTACGAATGAGGGAATGTGATTATAATTCTTAGCGATGATGCTTAATGAAATGGGACCGAAATGGATATGATATTTGATATGTCAACTCGTACGAATTTGTTCGCCCTCTAGGGCATTTTAATCACATCAATGGCCCTTTGCGTCTGCATTTGTGTCGAATTTCGCGTGGTCTCAGCAGAATGCTAATGATCCATCATGTTTCAACTCGCATTCTCGTGCCTTTGTTGCCAACACGGGGTAGAACATTTCAACAAACAGCCACCCGCCGTGGAGTGGATCTGAACTATGTAGATAATTTTGGCGATATTTACTGAGTTTATGTTATATACAACATCATGAATCCAGGATGGATCTTGGCGATGTCCACCAGCGAAGGATCGTGAGTAGGCAGCAGACCTGAAGACTATGCTTACCAACCGCTGGGTAACTACCTAGGTAAGTAACTATGAACACAATCGCAAGCTACGAAAAAAGCTCATCTACGTACAAGTAATATTGACTTTTGCGACGGGAGACGGCAAAACGACAAGGGAAGTGAGGTGACGGTGCGATATGTCAGATACATACATAGTAGTGAATAATGTCTTCAATTCTCAACAATTGGACGGCTTCCGTAGCTCAGTTGGTTAGAGCGTCGTACTAATACTTCATACCGAGTATTCGGTGATGCGAAGGTCTCAGGTTCAAGCCCTGGCGGGAGCAAGTCTCTCAACGCCATCCGATTGTTATTTTTGCATTTTTGGACCCTTTCTTGTAGAAAAGTGCATGGTCATTTTGGTGGTGTTGTCTGTCGATGGATGATGGATGGATGATATGAAGTCAATAGAAGCTTCTTGTCTTATGTAAACAAGTTGAGTAAGGTTGCGGGGGAGCTGCGGGATGACTTTGATTGGCGACCAACTTGGACCGCCATTCATTCATTCATTGTCTTGTTGCCTAACTACCTCATCGCGAGGACCTAATCTCCGGAATCGGGATGGGCAATCTTGCTCGTCCTGGCGGTGGTGCTTGGGGCCGGAGGATTCTTTTTAAAATGGCGATCTCTGGCCAGACAGACAGACACGTGAGCTCTTGGACGGTTTGTTGTGTTTCTGGCCATATTGGCTTGGATGTGGCCGCCTCGAGACATGTCATGCTGCATCTGTCAGCTTCTGGCGAAGAATGAAGAGCCAACCAAAGAAAAGAACGGTCTGGATGCCTCGTGGCACTGTGTCCCAAGATACACGCCCCCTGTGGATCGACGGCTAAGATTGGGCGGGATAAGCAAGGGGGGGGAGGTTGCGGGGAGATATTCGGGAGGATAGCTGGCCATGCCGAGTGTTTGCGTATTTGATGTCAGTCAGGCTGTGCCATGGAAGCACAAACAAGGGCTTTTTGGCAGAGACAGATCTATGCATGTACGTATGTATGTATGTATGTATATGCACGGCCGATCTGGTTCCTCCAACCGCCTGGCCAATCTGAGGCGTCTGTCAAGTTCGATCCCCCCGGTTGGTTGTCATGCTCAGCCAGCCAGCGGAGGATAAAGTAAAGCAGAGATGAAGCGGTGAGTTATTCGAGGAATGTGCTCCGTACCAAGCCGGGACTTTTGCTGGCGGTCTAGAGCTCTTGCCCATTGACTCTTTGCAAGTTGAATGCCGCCCAAAGGTCAGCAGCCCCCTCCGTCTCGGGGCCCGGCCAGGCATGGAATTCCCCAGCCATGACGTAGGGGCACATGGGCGGGCGCAAGCACCACGTGAAGCTCCCGTCTAGCGGATGTCGTCAGCGGACCCAGGCTGATTCAGTGGGGCTGCTCAGTAGTAGATATGGATGGAAATAACACAGCAAGGTGAAGCCGTTTTTGATCTAGTCTAGCTGCTCGATATCTCGCAAATATTGGGCTTGCTTGGGCCTTGGTGAGAGGGAGTTGATGCTCTCCTACTACCCAACTCTTGTGTCATCAACATCACCATGGCCATTTCCGGTGTCGCCGCCGCTCATCGTCAGGTTTACTATGCACCCTGCGATGGCCGTGTCTCACTGCCTCTTGTTCACTTTCTAATCAGGCTTCCCCAGATCTCGTAGCCTCGTCTTTTACTTTAGCCTTGCCTACCTACAGAGTACTTACCCAGGCAGGCATTCTCGCTGCACACCCATGGAAGATTAACCTACCTACCTACACGCCACCACCACAATCACTCGCCCTGGTTTCCCACCAGCTTCAACCGCGGCCCTCTTTTCTTTTTTCGGCCGTCTTTTTTTCTCTTCTCTCTAACCCCCCCGTTCAGCCCGTCTTTTTGCTTCTTCCCTTCCTCTTTTCTTTCGTGGCTTCTGGTCTTTTCTTCTTCTTCTTCTTCTTCTCTGCTCCCGACTTTTTATTTTTCTTCCCCTCCACCCCCTCTTGACGTCGGGAGGAACAGCCTCTTGGGCAACGACGCGGGCGCCCACCCCCCATAATGTCGTCGCTCGAGGCCAAGATCGTCGTCCTCGGCGCCCAGGGCGTCGGGAAGACGTCTCTCGTTATGCGATACTGCAAGGGCGCCTTTGACCCGGCTCAGATCACGTCTACCGTTGGCGCCAGCTTTCTCACGAAGCGTGTTGTTGACTCTGACTCGGATACCGTCGTGCGCCTACAGATCTGGGATACAGGTTTGTCTTATTGACCCCAAGTCTCTATCTCTAGAGGAGAGTATGTGCGCATATAATTCAGAAGCTGACGTGACCCAACAGCCGGCCAGGAACGCTTCCGATCCATATCTCGCCTCTACTACCGCGGCGCCAACGCTTGCATCCTCTGCTACAGCATCACCGACGCCCAGTCCTTCAAAGACATGGGCGAATGGCTCATGGAGCTCCGCCGTAACCTCCCCCAAGACGTCGTGCTCCACGTGGTCGGTACCAAAGCCGACATCGTTGCCCGCGATCCCTCCGCCCGCCAAGTCCCCTTCGAGCGCTGCATCGCCTACGTCGCCGAGAACCTCGCTCCCGGCATGGGCAGCACGCCGCCCCCGACCGCGACTCCTTACCACGTCCCTACGCCCATGTCGGGCGCCCGCGTCATGTCTCCTCCCACCATCGAGGCCCGCAGTCCTAGTTCGAAGCGCAGTTCTGGTTTCTGGGCGCAGGAGGTTGGATGGGACGCATGCCACGAAATCAGCGCCGAGACGGGCGAGGGAGTCGAGGAGGTATTCCGCGTCGTCACCCGCAAGCTCGTCGAGCAGAATCGCAAGATGCAGCAGGCTCTGTTGATGGCTACGGCTATCCCCGGGACACCGGGTTACGAGGCTGGCATGGACGGAGGCTATTTTGACGGTGCCAACCCGCGCGGCGGCAGCTTTCGAGTCGGCCGCGACCGACGTAGCTGGCTCTTCTCACCAGGGTTTTCCCCCGCTGTTACGGTCGAACAGGCTGGTTCGCAGGAGCAGACGCACCCGGACGCCTGGAACCGCAAGGAGCGAAGGAAATGCTGTTAAGCTGGAGCGCGAACTGCGCCAATCGCGCGAAACTAAAGAAGGGGGAACGTGGAGCGAAGCGATGTAACGCTGTGGACAAACGGGCATGTCTGCAGCAATCTCAGACACGACGGGGGGTGTTCAGCATGGTTCGACTGAGCGCATTTGTTTGATACCCGGTTATTTTTGGTTCTGGTCTTTGGTTTTGCGGGTTCAAAGTTGGGTGTTTCCGTCTTCATTCCAGGTCTCGGCTTTCTACTCGTTCTGTCTGTCCCACGGCATAGTCTCTTTACTTTCTTATTTCTGACACGACGCATCGGGCGGTTGTCTTTTGTTTTTGTGCATTTTTCTACTTCTTTCGCTAGGAGTTGGAGGATATCGGTCATGAGGGTGGGCTGGTCTTGCATCACGACATTTCTCAGGGGATAATAGGGGCCGGGGTTTACGGGGGGTTTTTTTTTGGCCTTCTCTCACGAGACGTGTTTTCTTTCTTTGCTTTCTAGTTCAGGGTCTCTACCCGATTTGTCCACTATGTCTTCTCTTCGGTTTCTTGTTCTGTCACAGCATATGGGTTACCGCAAGAGTCCCGGTCTCCCTCGGAATAGTACCTCCATTGTGTCTATAGACTAAATTCATTTCGACCCAGACACAGCCGCCTTCTTTGACTCAACTGCGTCGTCCACGGTTGGCGGCGCGGGGATATCGACCCCTTCGACTCGGTGCTCAAGACCTGGGTAGGCGTCGCTGACGACGAGGACATCCAGCTTGCGCGCCTGGCCGGCCTCAGCCGGTGGGAGCTTGATACTTGTTCTGGCTGTTGGCCTGCCGCCAGCGTCGAGCTTGCGATTGGGTTTTGTAGTCCAGCCCACGCGCTTCACGGCCATGACCTCGTCACGGGACACATCCGCCACGATGACGAACCAGCTCTCGGTTTGCGGCTTGGGGAACTTGGGTGCGTAGACGCGGGCCTCACGCTCCACGAGCGGGTTGAGGCGTTTCAACCCGATTGTCACCGAGAGCGCCGTGGCTTCGTCGATAGAGATGGCCACGTTTGGGAGGATAGACACGGCGCGGGCGAAGCGGCTGTGCTGGCTGGCTGGAACAGAGAGCTTCTTAGCTAGCTGCATAGCCTGAGGACGAGTGAGCGCGCTGATCTTGGCAAGAGGCGTGTCATCCTTGATATCAGCCTCGACGGAGGGAAGGATGGAGACCGGGGAATCGGTGGGCCAGCGAGCCGACTTGATACACTGCAGAAGCCCCATCATTTGCAAGCAACTGGATAAGTAGCCTAGTTCTGTGAGGACATCGATAGAGGCTTGAACGATACGAATGGCCTGGTCGAGAACACTGGTCTGATCACCGACATAATCAGTGATAGGAAGCTCGATCTGGGACATATGCGCCTGAAGCAGTAAGAAGGCCTTGACATGGGGATCCCACATGGGAAGTCCAAAAGCATGACCGGGGAAAGGAAGATTGTCAGAAAGGGTGTTGTTGACCAGGTCCTCGTTGTGGCGAACAGGGAGCTCGTCGTACTCGGTCGCGCGGGACATCCAGGAAAGAACATCAAGGAACGAGGCTTGGGCCTTCGTGTGACGAACGAGGTGGCGGATCGTTTTGTGGGAGAGATAGTAGTAACTCATGATCTTGCCGAGTGGTGTGGGATCGACATCGCCGTTGGGGAAGACCTCGACACACTTGGAGTCGGCGAGCTCGTTGAGAGACTTGTTGACCATGTCGATCATGTAGTCGTTGGCGAGCTGCTGAGCAGCGATGCTGTTGTGCTCCTCGGCGGAGATCTCGAGGCCATAGTATGACGGGTTCTTGTGGAGTCTTCGGAAGAAGAACGTCCAGGTGAGGTAATCGAGGGCGTCCTGCTTGGTGACAATGGTCTCGGCCGAGACTTCGGCGCAAAGATGGTTGTCCAAGACGGTGTGCAGCGAAGACTCGACAGGGAAGCCAGTATGAAGGAAGTGCTTGTAAAAGTCCTTCTTGGCGTCTTGCGTGAAGATGCGAGCTACTCCTGAAGTGTCGAACTGGGGACGACCGGCTCGTCCTAGCATCTGCAGCACATCGGTCAAGTCCATGTCCTTGTACGCCTCAATCTTGGCGTCAAAGAACTGCGTGCCCTTGACGACGACGAGGTGCGCGGGCAGGTTGACACCCCAAGCGAGGGTGCTGGTGGCAACGAGGATCTGAATCTTGTTGTTGAGGAAGAGCTCTTCCGCAAGTTGACGGTCTGACTCGACAAGACCGGCATGATGCAGCCCGATGCCAAAGTTGATGGCCTCCTTCAGTGCGTCGTCCTTGACTCGAGCGAGGTTTAGCTGCAAGTCATCTTCGTCCATGTGGAGGAACCGGCGAGGGTTATCCTCCATTCCACAAAAGTTGATCAGGTCCTTGGCAGTAAGACGCGTCTGCCGTCGCGAGGGCACGAAAACGATGACAGGCTTGTCAGGGCTATGGTTCTTGATGGCCAAGAATGTTGGTCGGTTCATAGACTGCATCAGTGGGCAGAAGCCCCTGACTTCTGGGAAACCATCGATGTACAGCTCCAATGGGACTGGGCGAACTGAATGCTTGAAGTTGAAGAGACCTTCCTTGACGCCCAACCAGTTGCCAAGATCCGTTGCGTTGGCGCAGGCCGTTGACATGCCCACTAGACGAACGGCATTCTTGGTCGAGGATGCGATGTAGTTCATTCGCGAGACGATGATTTCAAGAATGGGGCCTCGATCTCCTGCCAAGAGATGAATTTCATCAATGATGACCAGACCAACTTGTCGCACATACCCTCTTGTCTGCCACGAACGCGAGATACCGTCCCATTTTTCAGGCGTCGTAATGATGATGTCGGCATCCTGGATCGTTCGGGTGTCGGGTGTGTTATCACCGGTCAATTCCACCAGTTTAAGACCCAAAGGCCGTGCCAGTCGAACTCCCCAGTCTTTGACACGCTCGCGAACAAGTGCCTTCATGGGTGCGATATAGACCACCTTGGACTTGGGTCTCTCCCGGAACACCCACCACATGGCAAGCTCAGCAGCCACAGTCTTTCCACTACCGGTGGGTGATCCAAGGAGCACATTGGCGGGAGTATGATAAAGCGTGTGGAAGATCTGGGTCTGCATGGGGTTGAAGTACTGGAACCGCCTTGCGTAAAGCTCCTCCAAAGCCGGATTTTTGAGAGCCGAGATTGGAAGCGGCTGCAGATTCAATAGGTCTGTGTAGACGCTCTCCGTGTCTGGGCGGATGAGATGCTGAAAAGAAACTGGCGTAACCGTTTCCGCACCCAGCCATCTGTCCGACACCGCTCGAACGTAGATCTGACTTGGTAGGGGGTCTGACAGAGGAATTGTGAAGTTAAGCTCATGTTCATCATGTAGCTTTCTCCTGTTAAGAATGAAGAACTCGTGATGATAGATCTCAGACGTTTCAGAGTTCTCGACCCAGATGTAGAATGACTCCGAGGTGCCGTGGATCTGGTCGTGCCATCGGAAGTCAGGGATCACATAGAGCTTGATGCGTAACACATCCCTGTTCAGAGGGGCAATTTCAGCTTCAACATGGACAGTAGGAAAGTTGTTGAGAATTCTCGCAATGTTCTTGCCAGCGCCTTGGTTGTGAATCAACCCACCGATCTCGGCCGGCTCCATGTCTTTCATGGTCTCAATCGTCAGATTGTCCTTAGAATCAAGTTGGTTGAGTACCGATTTTGCGAGGTCGAACTGATGAAGAGGGTGCTGGAACGGCCAAATGCGCTTCTCGATCGACTTTGCCAGAGTGAGCAGCACCAGACATTGATGGCCCCAACGGCGGTTGAGTGCAAGCATGAAGAGTGCTCGACAAATGCGTCCAGATTGCTGGGCAACATAATTCATGTCGTTTGAAAGCGCAAAGTCCTCTGGCTGCGCTCTTGAGATGTAAGACTGGAGCAAGATGTTTGTCTTTGCTTGAGGAGTGTCGATGCCTCCATCCACATCGCAAGGAATTACTTCCCGTCGTAAGTAAGTCAACTCCTTCTCTTCACTGTCCCTGGATTGGACATTTTCAAACTCTCCGCTCATACTGAGCATCTTCAGGATGTCGGCCTCTGTAGCTTGAGGCTGCATCATGGCGTTGAACACCTGGATACTCGTGTGAAGGATGTAATACTGGCTAGCGATTCGGCCAATGTCCTTGCTGCGCAGCTCTTCTGTCCTCTCATTGAAAATGATCATCTGGCATTGCTGCAGAGTTTTGGCTGCCTGGATAGCAAGCTGACGACGTCTCTGAACTAGATTCGGGTCATCTCGGATCTCTGACCACTCGATACCGTATGTCATAGGGCTTCTCTGCATGCGCACAAAGAGGTATGAGTATCCGATCCATTGAACGGCATCTGGGATGGAAGTAACAGTCCCCAATGCAATCTCAGCGTTCATGTTGTCCACCAGCTTAGCAGAGAACTTGGATTCAATCGGCTGCTGCTCCGTCACAGCAGTCAGATAGTGGGCGAGCTTGTCGTGAGTTGTGCAGATCATGCCAATACCGGTATCTTCGAATTGGGGGCGACCAGCACGACCAAAAATCTGCAGCACGTCGAGAATGCCTAAATCGACGAATTTACCATCTTGAGCACTGTAAACTTGAGTTCCCTTGATGACAACTGCGGCGGCGGGCAAGTTGACACCCCAGGCTAGGGTGGCCGTACAGCAAAGAACCTTCAGGACGCCCTCTTCAAAGAGCCTCTCCATCATATTCCTATCAGACCTCGCCATACCAGCGTGGTGAACGCCAATTCCCTTTGACAGTAGTTCGCGAATCTCTTTGGACTTTGATTGCTTGATATCTCGAGCGGCTTGGTCATAACCAGGATGGTAGGTAGGATCAAATAGGTCTGCACAAAGCGCCTCGATAGCTTTTTGGTGCAGCATGCGAGCAGTGAGCATTGTATCCCGTCGCGAATGCACAAACACCATGACTTGGTGATCACGCTCGAGCATCTCCTTGACCTTGTCAAAGGCAACTTGATCAAGGTTCTCTTTGGATTGCTTAGAGCCGGCCTTTCCTTTGACGCCGATGAAATGCTGCTCCAGAGGGACAGGTCGGAAAGATGCGTCAAAGTAGAATAGGCCGGCATACTTGTTGACCTTGAGAAAATCGGCCACATCGACATAGTTGGGCAGTGTAGCGCTGAGACCAACGACTCGAATGAGCGATTGGGTGCTCTCAACCTGTCTCTCCGTTCGAGCCACTAGCGACTCGAGAACAGCGCCTCTCTCGTCGTGCAGCATGTGGACTTCATCGATGATGAGGAGGCGGACCTTTTGGACGAGTTCCGTGTCGCCGGTTCCCTTTCGCGTCACCACGTCCCATTTCTCTGGGGTTGTGACAATGATTTGGGTTTGGATGATCTCAGATTTGGTAAGCTGCATATCTCCAGTATACTCTCGACACTTGATGCCGAGCCAAGCCAGTCGCTTGCCCAGCTTGCCCGTGATTTCAGCAGCAAGAGCTTTCATGGGGGCAACGTAGACAATTTTGAAGTCTTCCGCGTTGACGGCGAACTCGGTGGCTGTTGGGTCTTCAAGTGGGTTAGGCTCAACATTTTGAGCGATTACTTGAAGGATGGTGAGCATGGCAGCATCAGTTTTACCCTAGAAGTCTTAGCATCGACGTTCAGCACCATGATATGGGCAACTTACAGCACCAGTAGGAGCACAGATCAGCATGTTTTCGCTGGTCTTGTGTGCGACAGGATAGACAAGACTCTGCATGCGGTTGAGCGTCTTGTAGCCCTTGAAGGTATTTCGACACAATCCGTTGAGCTCTTTGACGGGGATAAGTCTCTGGCCTGGACCCAGAGCGCCCTTTTGGCCAGCTGGAATTGAGTACTCCTCGTACTTGTCAAATTGCTTTCGCTCGCTGCCCACGGGCAGACCATATTTCTTTCCGGCAGAACTTAGTGTGTTGCCAGCGCTGTATGACTTGTAGACATGAGGGTACTGTGGCTCCTTTGAGTGCGCTGGCGCGAGACTTGTAGACTTGTGCGCTTGGTCCTGGCGGCGTAGGGCCTCTTCTCTTTGAGCTTTGTTCAGGAGGCGAGGTCCAGTTGAGGCTGCTTGAGTTTGGCTGTTGACAGTAGAAACAATCTCAGCTCTGTGGCCCAAAACCTCGATGATAAAGTCAAGATCATCGAACCCAACCAGGTCAGTGAGCTGCATTTGAAGCTCATCGTCGGAGCGACCAGAGGTGAGAACGCTGAAAATCTGGCTCTCAAATACATCTGATGAGAGGCCGTTTCTGGCTGCAATGCCAGAACACTTTGTTGCGAACCATTCTGCGCCGTAATCAGCCGCAGCAGGCCCATCAAAGGCTCCTCCATCGGCAAAGTCGCTGCTAAAGGCGTACTGATCATCATCGGAGATGAAGTCCCAGACGTCTTGTCCGCTGTTTCCAGAAGAGTAGCCACCAAACTCATCCTCGTCAACATCACCATCAACAGGTCCATTTTCCTGGGGGGTCTTGAGGTTGGCGATTGCCTCTCGCATAGCGGCAAACTGTTCCCTCCATCGTGCCTCTGCGGCACTGAGTTCCGAAGACGTCATGATAGAATTTGCTGTCGCGTTTATTCTCTCGATTATTCTCTCGAAATAGCTTTCCTTATAAAACGCAATGAGGTCGTCTAATCATAATGGTGTGAAGAGAGTCGAATTACTGCCGCCTGAACATGTGGAAGTCGACGGCTTTTTGATATTGGCGACCTTGACTAAAGGTGCCTGTCGTGGATTGGTTCATGATGGTGGCACTCGTAGAGTCATACCGCTCTGAAACCCCGCTAAAGAAGCCCCCGCCGCAGCCACAGAAGGCTTACTGACCTTTAGGTACCTAATTAAGCCTGGAAATTCAGCAGCCTAATCGACCACTCCGTCGTGGGGAGCATGTGACGACCTAAAGTCCTACGGTGACGACGGGCATAGGAGCACCCAGGCCTGGCCGAATTCTTCTTCCTTCGCCATCCTCTAATATTCCCACGCTTTCGCCCGCTTGCGCTTCCGACTCAGTCTTTCGCCTCTTGACATCAATCGCGCAATCGCGTAACCTTCCTCGACCTAATACCGCCATCATGAAGCTGCATTATATCGGCGTACGCTATCCCCGTGCCCCTCACCGACCGGCCGAGACAGGGCGTCCAGTTGGGCTAACCAAGCTGCTGCGACCAGATCCTTCGCAACGAGAGCCAGCCGGCTGTTGAGATTGTCGCTGAGAAGGAGCTCAGCAGCTACTCACGATTCACGCGCAACAAGTCAGTCTTGACCTTTGCCCTCTTTGCGCCATCTCAACCCGGAGGACAATAGACTGACCCAGGAAATCCAGCTATGGCGAGTTTATGACCCTCTTTGCAAAGACTGTCGCCGAGCGCACCCGTCCCGGCCAGCGACAGGATGTTGAGGAGCAAGGTACATATAGCCCTTGAGCTCTCACCGCGTCACCGTTCACAGAACTCACGCATATCGTCTAGACTATACATTCCACGCCTACGGGCGCACCGAGGGCGTCTGCGGCATTATCATTTCCGACCACCAGTACCCTGCTCTCGTGGCGCATCAGCTCCTCAGCAAAGTTGTCGACGAATTCCTCTCCAAGAATCCGCGCTCTGGCTGGGCAACCGGCACCCCCACCCTCATGATGCCCGAGTTGAAGGAGTACCTCACGAAGTACCAGGACCCCCAGCAGGCCGATAGTATCATGAAGATCCAGAAGGAGCTTGACGAGACTAAGATTGTCCTCCATAAGACTATCGAGAGCGTGCTACAGCGAGGCGAGAAGATCGATGACTTAGTGGCCAAGAGTGACGGCCTGAGCGCCCAGAGCAAGATGTTTTACCGTACGTGAAACCCCTTCGGTCTCTTAAGACCTGTGCGCCAAGACGAACGTGCGGATTTTTTCTCTCTAACTAACCTCTCCTACAGAGCAAGCCAAGAAGCAGAACTCTTGCTGTGTTTTGATGTAACAGGTCATTTCTTTTTTCTGGCGTTGGACGTGGCTTCTTTTCAGCATACAAGGGATGTCGGTATTGAGATTGGTTATTCGTGCGGCGCAGATACTTCCAATCGTTTCGTCCACCATTCGTTCGTAGGGCCATGTCTTTACAGCAGCTTAGACTTGGGGGAAGAAACTCAACACATCAACTACGCATGGGAAATGAAATCAACGATAGAGTTGCTAATGATGGGAGAATTGTGGGTTTCTTGATATATAGTCCAATAATTGGACGCGGATGAAAATGTGCGAGAACCACTCTGAAAACCCGCTTTCTTGTGACCAACTCCAGCAAGATGCTCCTAGGTGCCGATTCGATCTGATTTTGTTGCCCATCCTATTTTCTCCTGCGCCTTGCTGCAATCCGTAACACGTGGTATCCCATGCGTGCCATCAAGGCTGCTGTTCGCTCTTCAAAACAAAGGGAAAAACGTGGAGGGATGGTTGCCCTTGGGGGTATGCAGAGGTAGCTCAAACCAGTGAGGCCTCTGCGTTTTTTTATTTAAAAAAGAGGTATTGTAGAAGTGGTGAAAGAGAGAGTAAGAAAGATAAATGTTGAACTGCCAAATATAGGCATCGTGGCTCAGTGCCATACTCAGCCGTAGTTCTTCAAGGTCCCTCAAGTATAACCCTCTCACTCTTGCGGTGCATCTGCCAGGCATCCGGCGAGTGTGTCAGTTCCCTCGGGTGCACCACGACCGGCGTCGCCGTCTTGGTCTCGGCAAGACGCTCGTGATTCTCAATGGGGATGTACGCTCCTGGTGGCGGGGTGCCGTCAACTCTTCGTCTCAAGCTTGGATTGCTCTTCAAAGGGTGCAGCATCTTGCGCTGCTGATGTGAGACGCTGATCTGGCGTGCGATGGAGATCTCGACGGCGTTACGAAGGGCCTCCTCGGGATCTGTCTCTGGGGGCTTGATGACGGAGATGTGCTCCGGCGAGGTTAACGACGACGGCGGGGAGAGCTTCTTCGATGTCTCGGGGCTGGACGGTGAGATCGATGCTGGAGGGGAGATCATGTGCCATGCTGGCTCTGAGGGGGGCGAGGATTTGCCTTTGATAGCCCGAGTCCCTCCTTCGTCATCAGTGTTTTCGGGAGAGTCAAGGACCAGGCTAGATGTATCGGGCGTGAAAGGAGACGGCTGCTTCGAACGAGCGATAGGCGAGGCGGCTGGAACAGACGGAAAAGCTTGTATGGTAGGGGCAAGGCTGTTCTTTTCAGGAGAAGTAGCACCTGGGCGTTTGTTGAACTTAGATACGAGCTTAGGCTGATAGTGAGATGCCTGTGCTAGCAATTTGTCGCGGTGTGAGTCTGTTTGTGAGACCTGGACAACTCTGGCCATGGTTGCCTCCTGATACGAGACGACATCATGGAAAGACGCCTGCACAGGGGAATGCATCAGGGCGGGAGATGTGTTAGAGCGAAGTCGAGGAGAGGGCAATGGTTTCGATATGTCTGCGCCCAGGAAGGCTGGTGAATACTTCGGCTGTGGTGAACTTGCTCTCCGCGATCGAGAGATCTCATCTTGACTTTCGGCGATTTCATCTCCAATTGTTTTGAGTCGGTCCAAGGTAGCTTGCCGCCGTGCAAGCAGTGACGAAGCTGGGCCCTGCGGCGGCTGAAGCACACTGTTGAACATGACGCTGTATCGATCCATCTTGATGCTGGGAATCTCGATATCAAGCAGGGGACTGCTAAGCTGAGGCATCGGAGGCATCGGAGGGGGTGAAGGAGGCGGTACTGCTGCTTTTTCTGCCCTTCTCCTGGCTGAATCTCCGCGAAGAGCTCTTAGTGACATCTTACGCCCGAGACCTGATTCTTTCAACTTTGCTTCCTTTGAGGGTTTCCTCTCAATAACTAGCTTTTCTTTTGCAAGTTTGCCTGGCGAAATCGGCTTCAGCTCACTCAGTACCGGCACCGGCGCTTCTGGTGTTGTCTCAGCTGGTTCAGTTATCACTGGCTCGGTTTGAGACCGTATGACGATAGGTTTGTGTTTTGGTGTTTTCCTTGAACTTTGATCCGCTTGGGCTGGGCTCTTGGTTGGCATGCCCGGTATTGAGGATGGGACTCCTGAAGAACCCAGCGACGTGGTAGATACGTTAGAGTTGTCCGTCATGGCCCGTTGAGGTTGGACTGGTCGGACGGCTCGTTTTGACTTTGATCGAAAAATGCCCCATTTTCGAGTCTTTTGCTGTGTATCCTCAAGGGGCTCTGGCGCAGGCTCTGGTACCTCAGCTGCGGCGATGGTGGCTCGTTGTGGGTTCCACGGCATCGGCGGGTGATGCTCTCCTACTTGTGTCGGGCTTCCTATCGCCATACCGATGGCAATCACTCCAATTTCACCAGAGTCTCCCATAGAATCCGGCGTTGAGGTCCGCACCATGGTTGTTCGTGTCAGTGACGAAGTCCGTGGGCTGGTATCGGGAGATGGTGGTCGGCCATGGATGGGGACATGAAACGCTGTAACGTTGCCCTTTCTTGAACTCTTAAGTGCGAGCGCAAGGTCGTCCCTCGAGACTCGCTTGTCAAAAGAAGGTTTCTCGATGGCGTTGCTGTCAGTTCGATCCGCGGTGAAGCTTCCTCTGCGTCGCTCAGCACCGGCTGCAGTAGATACAGTAGCAGCTCTCGAACGTTGAGTAGGCATAGCTGAGGGATCGCTCGCGGTCGTGGCGGGGAGGGATGCGAAGTGTCAAGAATAGATTGGCAGAGGAGACGAAGCACGCGCGGGAGATCGTGCTTGGCTTATGAGTCTTGTTTTGACCGCCAGTCCCTTGTCCTGACAGGGTCTGATACAGCAGATGGTTCACCAAGAACAAGTTCCCAGGGATCCTCTTTAGAAGGTATCCCTCGTCTCACAAGGACCACCCCGCCTTTGCAGGGAGCCTATTGTATGAAGTCGTAGATGTGAATCCGGACTAATGCGGTTAAACGACCGGCAAGAAGCAGGGAACTGGGGCTTAGATGACGATGGCGAGCAAGGATGGTCTTTAATAAGCGCAGAGCAATCTTGTTGTTGAAAGAGTCGATCCCCGGATTGGTTGCCACGCGGATGATGATGAAAATGAGTTCTATGCAGTACTCTCGTAAAGATGGAGGCAGCAATGCCAGATTATCCTCGTCAACTGACAAACGAAATATGCTGTCCTCTTTGGGAGAAGGAGGCATAGCCAAGATAATCTAGGGGGTATCCTCCATTTTGTCATTGGAAGTTTGGGCGCTAGGGGCACCTCTGGGAACGGGCCAAGCTGCTTGTCGCATGTTTGAGGTTGATGGGACGGTTCTTCAGAATTGGATGCCTCTAAGGCTCTATCTAACCCACAGAAGTGCAGCTTGCACAGTCAGCCTCTTGGTACGTACGTGGTCAAGCCAAGCGCCAAACCTTTGGACGAGGGAGCCCTGTCGCGCGGAAGAGCGTGAGTGGGACCTGGGGCTCCGAAGGGCAAGTCTTGTGTGTCAGAAATCTGGAGGAGCTCTCAACTCGGGGTTCACCGTGTGCTTCTCTAGGGGATCATGTTTTGACTTGGGAAACTGCCCGAGATGTGCGCCGTGATACAAAGCTTGGACAAAGAACTGACGACGTGTGGTAGCATTCAGCGGCGCGTGCGGCTATCGACGCGGTTGCTGTGCTATGATGGATGTTCAACGGTCATCCCGAGGTTAATCATGGCCTTACTTCCAGGGAACAACACGGACTAGCCCCCAGACAGCCCGAGACCCATGTCGGCGCTGATGCAACGCCAAATCGAATCGACAATCTTCGGGCGCCGCAACAACTGTCAACGGCCGACGGCTAGGTGAAGATCCTTGTCATCTCAGGGTCCTTCGCTACGCGGCTTGTAGGGCGGCACTTCAGCAAGCCCACAGAACAGCTCTCGGTTCCCTTCACTGCAACCTCTGGCAGGGCAATGCTGACCCAACCCAGAGGTTCTGCAACGGTTCTCGTGCGCGAGTGCTACGCAGGTTGGGCTCTTTCTGTTCGGCACTTGCAAGTTGCATGCCTCCTGGAACGACGGGGTGGTTGATTTTAAATTGGAGGAACGCGCGCCAATTATCCCAAACCTGCCCTGTCACAGCAGAACTAGTGCGCCAGCAAAAGCAATCCACTGCGAAACACCCGCAAACCTTTCTTGATCGGTCAGCCGCAGGTCAGGCACGCGACCGTTGTTTCTAACATCATCGACAAACTTAGAACAAAAGGAAGCGATCCGTCTTTCTAGAATTTCAGGTGGCGGCGCGGAGGCGCGCGCGGGGCTCAGCATGGACGGACCGCTCAGCGAGTCTCTTTAACGTTGACGACGTCCGGTCCTTCATCTCACTTACACTGAACCTCAGCTATTGGCGCTTCAAGTAGGGCTGACAACCAGGTTGAAGCTGTCCATCTCGGGAACGGACTCAGCACCTGATCTCCCCAAAAGGGAAGCTGAGCATGTAGCCCATCCGTCTTTCACCATTGGATCGCTACCGCATCATCTTCATTAAAGAACTCAGGGGCTTGCCGTTTACCCTGCGCTGTTTCACGTTGCCACCACCAATGGACCGGGATCTCTGTTACTCGTCTCAGATTGCCAATTTCCAGGTTTGGCTCCCTTGGTAACACACGGACCTGGTCAGAAAGGCAAGCTCGGTAAGCAAAATCTCGAGACAGAGCAACAAAGGCATTTCTATAGCTAAGAATAGAGGGAAAAGGCTAATATTTAGAGCAGGCCTTAATAATCTCTTAGCATTTTTCTAGAAAGGCCAAAGCGTCTCCTTGGTTGATATTAGTAGTGCGTGGTAAAGTCGGAGAGTGTGAGGCTTGTTTTTCCTCGAGCGGCTTGCTCGGGTAGCAACGCACGTTTTCTACTTCACTCGTTCCTGAGGCTCACGGGGATCTTCAACAGAGTCGCAGCCATGGCAGCGGGACTCGGGCCCGAAATCTGTTTCACTACCAAGGCAATACCCGCTCTTGGACAATACTGGCAATGCTATCGTTCTTAACGGGTGACTTAAGACATGAAACACCAAGGATTGGCGTGTTCTATGTAACATTTGCGCTCAGCTGATGGTCAAAGACGCGCTGTTGTTAGCAAGCTGTGCTCGTCGATATCCAAAATTGGCATACAACGCATGGATAACTCAGGTGTTAATAATAGGCGGGTCTATGCTTATCCACCGGGCATCCAAGGAGAGCCAGTGATATTATTAAAGTTTGGTAGTATTGCCAAATAAACTCTTTCATTTAATTATGGTAATGACACGTCAGGCAATCAAGCGTGAGCGACAGGCCCGAGCAAGGGCTTCGTGGCCATCGTCATGTTGTTGTTTTTGCGTTTGTGTCGCATCGAGGGTTGTCACAATGACTAAATAGAAACTGCCATAGCCGGTTTCGCCGAACGACAAAGCGAACCTGAGGATAAATTTTTAAATTTTAGTGATCGCAAGAGCTGTCAGAGTATTGAAATCAACTATCGATGCTCGGCCGTATTTCCCACCAACTTTCTGTTTCCAACTTTCTGGTTCGTCGGACTCGAACCTGTGTTGAGGTCCCTTCCACAACATAATAGCCTCGAGAGCTTCTGGCGGATGTTGCCGGCTGTAGCGGCGGGCCGTGTGAGCTTCCCGTGGCTTTGAAGTCGGAACGATAAAGTTGGCAAAGGGACCGTTGCCTCTCACTAAGCTCCCGGGTAAGTGTCCATGCCTCCCTATCCCGCGATGCGTGGTTGTAAACCCTCAGACTTACATAGGTATCTATCTAGGTAGGTAGACATGGAGCTGAGTCAACAATGCGTGCGTGCCTTGCTCAAACGTCACCCAACTTTTCAACAATGCAATGCAAAACGCGTGACAGGAAGCAGGCAGGGCGCCGATCATGCTGGCCTGGGAACCGTTGAGCCGTCTCAAGTCCTCAGTACAAGATTATCACCAAATTGGCTAGTGGAGGACAAAGGACACCACGCCAGCACACCAGCACACCAGATCTCCCAGGCAAAACTGTCCGGTAATTTTGTCCCCCACGGACTAGGGTGCTTGGCTCAAGTTGCAGATACTCATTAGCGGGCAGCAGCTCCTCAGTGACAAATTTTGGCGGGGACAGACAGAGCCTGGAGGGGCAAAGCTCCAGAATCACAACGTCCAGTCGTCGGCTCAAGCCCAAACTCGACCTCCCCCGCCAAACCTCCAAACCTTCAAAACTTTGCGGCCTCATCTCCTTGTATTTGCAACAACCCACCAGCAACCTCTCCTTTGCTTTCACAGTCCTTCCATCACCATGTCGTGGCAAGGTCAGTCCCTTCCTCCTCTCCCCCGTTACCCGTTTTCCGTTTCCCCTCCATGGCCTTGTTCCTCATACCGCCTCTGGACAACCCCACCTTGGACCTCGGGTTCAGAACTTTGCAAGAAGCTGACATGATGACTGTTCGCCGACATAGCATACATCGACTCTAGGTAAATATCCAACCATCCCTCAGCTATGATTACGTCCTGCTACCGTGTTCAACCGGAGCGAGTACCGAGCGAGTGCTGACATCACTCAACACAACAGCCTCGTTGGCTCCGGTCACATTGACAAGGGCGCCATTATCAGCGCTGCCGGCGACAGCGCCTGGGCCTCATCCACCGATTTCCAGGTACGGAACCTCTCTGCTACCAACTAGCGGCGTCATGTTGCTCGATACGCCGTCCCCGTCAGTGTCCGTGACTGACTCTCCACCCCCACTACAGCTCAAGCCTGATGAGATGAAGGCCATCTCTGCCATCGTCAGCGGTGACAAGGCCACATCGGAGGCTGCCTCAGCCAAGGCCTTTGCCGAGGGTCTCTATATTGGCGGCGAGCGATACGTCTTGACCCGAGCCGAAGGCCGGAGCCTCTACGCCCGATCGGTACGAACGCCGAGCCCTAACGGAGGCTACAGCAATCATTCTCTATCGTATGTACTGACTGATTTTGTGGCAAACAGGGTCGCCTCGGTGTCTGTGTTGCCAAAACTGTGCAGGCCATCGTCATCGGTCACCACAACGATGTGCAGGTTGCCGGTAACGCCACCTCTACCGTCGAGGGTCTCGCCGACTACCTCATCAAGCAGAAGTACTAGATATTCACGAGGACGGGATGGAATTTTCTTCAGGAGCGCCAAGAACGCTGCCTATCCGCTGCGCGGATAACCGACTCAGCTGTAACGAGCCTATGTTGAGAGGAGGGCTTTGTTTTAGAGCACTGGGCGGTGAGCCTGAGCATCTACCAGCAAGGAGGACATTTTCTTTGTTTGGTCAATAATCGTCCAAACGAGGATCTGTTCCCACATGATTCTGCATATAGGCAATCCAAATGCCCTCCAGATATTCCCGCCTGAGTGCTGTCCCAGAAGATGCTCACTCGAGTACAGCCAACCTGACATTCCATTATAACAGACTGTATTCGCCGGTGTGCCATCTTGCCGCGCCTCTTGAAGCAGGCAAGGATAATATACAGTGCTTTTGCCCCTTCCAAAAATACTCGTGACATATACTCGTTTCATTAACGCCGGTGCTAGTTCTAAGCCAATATGTTCCTCCCCGAACTCCGCCTCTGGCACTCCTTATCAAGATAGTGTGGCTATTCACAAGCCTCGTACACGTGATGGGCCGGTTCTCGTCAAATCAATTAGGCCTATCACCAACCTTTGATGCTCTTGCCGAAAAACCGGCATGCAAGTGTCTAGACAGGAAGCTCGGCATTCCGCCGGCCGAGACCTACCCTGTCAACGAGCATTCCGATATACGGTCCCACGACAGGCAAGCCACGGGCGAAGCCAGCAATTGTTCCCAGGAAGTCGCCAAACAAAATGACAATGCCGTACGTTTCAATGAGGAACCCGATAAAGGTCCATTTCATAAGGATAAGGATCAAGCCGAGGAAGAAGGCTGCTGTACCCTTGGCTTTCTGCTTGCGGGCGAAGAAGAGCAGCGTCTTTTGGGGTCCGATGATGATTGTCAGGCCGATGAGAAAGAGGATCTATTCGTGTGGTCGAGTATTAGCTTCGTTTATCTTGTAGGATCGTTCGTTGCTTTGGGGAGGGGACGGGACGGAAGGGAAGGGAGAGCGGGAGGAGAGCCGTACATTTCCCATGGCAAGCCTGCCAGAAGTCAGCATCGTTAGTAAGAGAACCAATGAATAATATTAAAGGATGCTGGATAAGACTTACATGGCCCGATCAAAGAACAACATCACGCCTCCAATGAGAAAGAAGCCTCCTACACGAAACAAACGAATCGTCAGCCCCCATGGCTCGCAATGCGCCGAAGCTCTAAAGCAAGCGCATACCTACCGCCAGAGCAGAAGACAACTCCAATTTCTACAAACAGTCAGCATTTCCATTCTTTCTAGGTCTACAAGCGCACGGCGATCCTTCGCAACTCGGTGCAGCGTTGCAGTTGAGCATGGAGCAGGTCGCAAGGGCGTGCCGTGCAGGGACAAACGTACTCTGGGTATCCGACAGCCACATGGAAGACATCTTGGCGGTTTGATGTAGCTTTCTTTCTCAAAATATCGTGGATTCGAGGGTATCGGCGATCGGGGATAACGGCGCAACGTTGACCTGGTTGTAAGGAGAGGAATTGGTGTAGGCGAAGCTGGAAGGGCAAACTACTTTGAAATGTTTCGCTTTTCGGCTCTCGTTGTCGTGAGGTAAATTACACGTGGTTATCAGCTCTGACGCCCTCGAGGACACGCAGCCAACCTAAGTTCCAGGGGCGCATCCCTTCTGAATGTTTTGGGGCTGCGCCGGCCGCAATAGCGATTGACAGGGCGCTACCCGAGTGGGCCAAGGGCGATTTTGTCCCTGGAACTGGCGCGTGGCCATTGGCTGCTTTGGGGTGAAGTGGGCAGGCATGAGCACGCAGTTGAAATTTTGCTGCGGCGTGGGTTTTACGAGACTTGCATCTTCTTTCATCTCACATTTTGAAGACGAGATTGGCTCACACGACAACCTCATTTTGACACTGCGGCGGTTCAAACATGACTGCCTTCATAAAAGATCTGCCAACGGTAAGGCTCTGCGGATTCTCGTTGAACTGAAAGAGATGGAATCTCCGAGGGATGCAACACTCATGGCCGTTCCATTCTATTCTCTTTGTTCTACTTAATCCTCATTTCCTACGGATTGCATCATCAATCTACATGGCAGATAGAGATGCTTCCGCATTCTTCTCATCTGTCCCTGCCGCGACGGCCAGCGGCGTTCTTCGCCCTGGCAACTGAGACACGTCTCTTCCCCATACGTTCTCGGTAGTCTGTCGACCTAGGCAGAGAGCAAAGTCCACGATCACGATTAAGCCGGAGCGTCAATTGCCATCCCTTCGCCGAAAGGCTTAGGGTGCATAGTTGGGGCTTGACTTTGTTGGTCGGACACTCATCCAAGATCTCTTCGTGTAGTTTGTGCGTGTGTGCCATGCAATTCCTCTTCAGAATTCCTCTTCAGAAAACCGACTGGGCCAACCATCCACAGTGCTTTTCTCATAGACTGTTCGTACAAGTCGGTGGCTCGACTAGGTGTATCTTTGCAGTAATCCGCGTTCACTTAAGGACCGTGTGAGCGCCTCGGGCCTCGAGGAATTGTTCAGCGGCGCCCTGGGGCAGGGTCCTGATGAGGCCAAAGATCTCCTTATTGTGATACCTCAGCCGGGTCTTAGGGTCGAGGTAAGGTGCGGGCAAGCCGGTCACATCGCAGTAGTGCTTATTGTGCGCGAGCGACGGAGCCGACTCAATGTTGGTATACGTAGCAGTAGGAGCCGACGCGGGACCGCCCGTCTGCTTAAGGCTCTTCTCAAGCACGAGCTTCGACAGGCTTCGCGATGCCTGGGCAAGGTTTGGAGGCTGGTTGCCGTTCTCGGTGGCCGGTGTGGTCGTGCCGCTGGTAGACAGTCCATCGTCGGCTGGGGTCGCGATACCGCTTATGTCCATAGGTGTGCCCATGGCAGAGGCTTCTCGTCGAGAGGCATCGCCCACGATAGCCTTGAGGTTCTTGTTTCGGCGCTGGTTCGGCTTCCAGGTCGAGCTGCGGAAGTTCTTGTGGGTGGAGTGGATGTCAAGCTTCTCGATGAGCTGTTGATGGGCGATCTGCGCCTCGGTAGGAGCGGCCATCTTTTTCGTTTCTGATTTGGTGCGCAGGATTTGAATTAGGCGTATTAAAGTTTGAGTAGGAGCTGGAATTGTCGTTACGAATCCGAATTGCGGCGGTATTGTCGATCTTGAGCAAGGCAGATAGACGTTCACAGCCCATGCATGAGCTGTCGCGTCAGAGCCGGACATTGATTCTGCCGCACTTCACCGCTTTCCGTAAACCGACCGAGGGCGTCACTGGGGACGGACCACTGGGACGATGCCCGATATGTCCGTAAGTAAACAGAAGTACCCCTCTACTCCTCCGTGCTGTTAGTCGACATCTTAACCTGATCAACCATATACAGCCTGTGAAAATGGTAAGAATTCCTGGAAATAGCAGCAGGGCGCATCGCTATAAATACCATTAACTAACGTATGACCGTAGGAGAGCCCGCATGAGCACCAGCAGAACCTACTGCTGTCCCGCATCATTACCAACGTAGTATGCACCAAAGGACTCCAAACCTGAGTTGAGTGAGAGGGCTGACCAAATGTAGGAGAAACTCAACGAAGCCGTTGTTGTTATGAACAAGAGTCTCCAGGTATGTAGTAATTTTCCGTAGCTTCAGCTTAACATGCTGAAAACTGCTTCATAGGATATAAACATCCAAAACATGAATGTGGAGCTTGTTGCGCAGATGTTCAAGAACTACCAGTCTAATGTTCTGTTCCATCTCGAAGGTAAGCAATCCTGACTAGGTAGCTTCATGCCAACCGCTTTCTTACAACTCTCTAGCAACGGATAACTTGAAGCCTCCAAATTGAGCCTCTACACGGCGTGGTCTGTCTGGAGTAATTTGCGTTTATGATTGGCGAATTCAACGACTGTACATGAAGTGATGACATGGGGCTGGTACAGTTTCTCGCCCGGACTAGAAAGGAACTCACTCTCATGAGGAGTTGGACCGGGGCATCTTTTCCTCAAGACAGGTAGCGCATGTGCTACTATGCACTGGATGTCCCTGGTCGGAAGACTTCCATACTGGAACGATGTTGATGTTGGCACCTGTGAGAGGTGCAGCCCGTTTCGGGTCCCAATTAGAATATACGGTACCACTTTTGATCAAATATCGACACTTTTCTTTAAATGTGTGATACTCCAATTTCCGTAGAAGCGATTTATCCAGGAACCATACAGTTTGGTCCGCCCAAGTGTGTTGGCCGTGGCGTCGTCACTTGCAGAGTGGATCCCCATTACAGCATGTCGCGTCTGATACATCAGCCTTGCAGCCTCGCACCCTTCTCGACCTCTCCCCACGACCAAGCTCCAGAGTCTCGTGAGCCTGACACCAATTGGCCACCAAAGTCGAAGCGCTGCGTCAGGCATCGATTCTTCCAAATTTCTTCCTCTCCCCATCATGATTTCCAATCCTCTCTCGTAATCCTCCATCCGATCTCTCCAACCATGGCCCCTTCAGCCACCGACGAGCCCGCCATCAAGGCGCCCGAGCTGAAAAATTACCCTCCCGCCAAGATCTTCCCCGTCAAAGACACGCGCTTCGAAAGCTACATTGAACCTCAGAACGATGGTCGAAAGCGCGCGTTGCAACAGCCCGACAGAGCGGCGATTGTCATCGACAATGGTGAGCTTCATGCACGGGGATTTGCGACAGCTAGGAGCTAACATTGTGTGACCAGGGTCCTCTGCCGTGCGCGCGGGCTGGTCCTTCGAGTTGAAGCCGAGATTCAGCATTCCTCCGATAATGGCCAAGTATCGCGACCGAAAGCTAGGCAAGACCTTCTCCTTCGCTGGCTCCGACTGCTACGCCGACACGACCGCGCGAGGCCACATTCGAAGCGCCTTCGAGGCGGGCACCGGTATCGTCAGTAATTGGGACGTGATGGAGCACGTATTGGATTATATATTTCTCAAATTGGGTATGAATGAATCAGATGGTGCCATTGAAGTACCCATTGTCATGACAGAGGCTGTCGCAAACCTCCCATACTCGCGGAAATGTAAGTAAGACAACCCTAAGATGCAGACCGAAAGCTGACCCTTTCTCAAAGCCATGACAGAAATCATTTTCGAATGCTACGGCGCACCCTCACTAGCCTATGGAATCGACTCTCTCTTCTCATACAGACACAACAAGGGCAAGACTGGCCTCGTGGTCTCATCATCCTACACCTCGACCCATGTAATTCCCGTATACAACTCCAAAGCCATGCTTGCTCAGGCAACAAGATTGAACTGGGGAGGCTACCACAACGCCGAATATCTTCTCAGGCTTATCCGACTAAAGTACCCGGCCTTCACTGCCAAGCTTAACGTGTCCCAGGCAGAACACATGCTCCGGGACCACGGCTATGTCTCCCAGGACTACGACAACGAACTAAATGGGTACCTAGACTGGACAGGTCTCGAGGACCGTGACATAGTCATTCAATATCCTTACACGGAAGAGGTGATCGTCCAGAAGAGCGAGGAAGAGCTCGCCCGAGTAGCCGAGCGCAAAAAGGAGAGTGGGCGGAGGCTGCAACAACAGGCTGCCAAGATGCGCTTGGAGAAGCTGATGAAGAAGGAGCAGGATTTGGAATACTACAAGGACCTTCAGCGACGCATCACAGACCAGACCAAGAAGGAGACTCGACGCTTACTCGACAGCGGCGACATCAAGGATGAGGCCCAACTGGAGAAGATCATAAAGGAGTTGGAAAAGGCTATCAAGAAGGCCCGAACGAAGGATGTGGGCGGCGATCCTGAGGAGGAGCAAGAACAGCCGAACTTCGATCTTCTAGAGATCCCCGACGACCAGCTCGACGAAGCCCAGATCAAACAGAAACGCCAGCAACGCCTTCTCAAGTCGAACCACGACGCCCGCGCTCGCGCCAAGGCCGAGAAGGAGGCCGAGAAGGCGCGCGCCGCCGAAGAAGAGCGTCTCGATCAAGAGCGTCGAGAAAATGACCTTGAGGGCTGGCTCGACGAGAAGCGCCAGAGGCGCGCCGACACACTACAGAAAATGAAGGAGCGAGAGCGTCTCAAGCAGGATCTCGGTAACCGCAAGTCGCTCGCCTCGCAGATCCGCATGAAGAGCATCGCCAACCTCGCCTCCGACAACCCCACAAAGAAGCGCCGGCGCGGTGGCGATGATGACAACTTCGGAGCCAACGACGACGACTGGGGAGTCTACCGTCAGATCGCCGTAGGCGATAACAGCGACGACGAGCAAGAGGAGGAGGATCTCAACTCGACGCTCAAGGCCCTGGAACAGGATCTGCTCCGCTACGACCCCGACTTTGATTACGAGAACACCCACGAAGCCCAGTCTGACTGGACCAAGTCTCTCCTCCACGCCTTCACCCGAGGACCCCGTCCCTTCGACCCGGCCTCCCAGGCCGAGCTTAACCAGATCCACCTCAACGTCGAGCGCATCCGCGTGCCCGAAGTCGTCTTCCGCCCTTCCATCGCGGGCGTCGACCAGTCCGGCATCGTCGAAATCGCCGGCGACATCCTGACTCAGCGTCTTGGGGGTATGCCCAACCGCGATGAGTTCCTGCGCGATGTCTTCCTCACCGGCGGCAACACTTTGTTCCAGAACTTTGACGAACGTGTACGCGATGGCCTGCGCGCCCTCTTGCCCGCCGGCGCATCCCTTGCTGTGCGCCGTGCCGAGGACGCCCTGCTTGATGCTTGGAAGGGCGCGGCTGGCTGGGCGGGAACGCCTGCGTGGAAAATGGCTAGGATCTCGAGGGAGGAGTATCAGGAAAAGGGACCGGATTATATCAAGGTACGTTTTTGACCAATCGAGTCCTAGTTGAACTTTTGCTAACCCTTTTCGCTAGGAACACGATATGGGTAACTCGTATGTGTAGATTGTGCATTGTTGATGGGGACTTGGAGCCAAAAGCGGGTGGGTTTATGTACGGTAGATCAGGTCGTTGTCTCAAGTTTCATGTTTCTTCTTCCGACCTCTTCGGTTTTGCTTCACTACACCACACCTAGTTTATTGTGGAACGCTGCCGGGAATATCAATAACCCGGACAAAGACAAAATACGCCGCTTAGCAAACACCTCCAACTTGGTCGCAGCAACTGCTCAAAGCCAGCCCAGCCGGCGAGCGCCTCGATCGTGATTCAATCATCCATGTTCATCAAGACCTAGGTACCGCAATAAATAACACTCCAACAATACCACTAGATTTGAAAGGGGTAAGTAGGGTCCCTCAAAGTTCAAGGGTCCTTCGCTGAATTACAACATAAAAAGAGCCCGAAACGCCGCTCTCTTATATAACAGACCGCCACTGTTGCATCCTCAACGCCGTGATAAAATAAGTTCTTCCAACAGACAGATGGATATCATTTATGGTCAAACCGCTGGCGGATGTGCTGACGCTTCCTCCGGTTGTTGTAATTGCCTGTTGATTTCATCGGCCGTCCTCGTGTCCTCGGCGCTAGGGTCCGGTTTGAATTGAGTACTAGAGTACTGTTGTCGCTCAGCCATCTGTTCTTGGGCAGCGAGACCAGCCACGGCCTGCGCAACAGCCTCTAGCGGCGTCCCTGCGGCCGGGTTACTGGATCCTGACTCGGGAGCGCTCGTGGCCGGGACGGAGGTAGTTGGCGCGGGTTGGGACAAATTGACGTTGGGGG